>JAQGBH010000897.1:0-40458 GCA_034698265.1 Sminthurinus aureus | reverse complement strand
CTGTAAATTATGTATTTCCGTCAGGAATATTTGCCCACGAGAAACGAAAGCCATAACTATTATAATGATTGTGCCCGGAGGGCACCGGGCTTTACCCTTGTATATATATAAAACTAAAAAGACATTTTAAAAATTATGATACAAAATTATTATATCACAGAGTATTCTTAATTATAAATGACTATTATGTAAAAGTTACAATGAAAATCTATACAAAATTATGTACATTACATATTATAGATACATGTGCAATATTTTCTCATAATTACTATTATTATTATTGCTCTAAAAGTTTGAGCATAAGGGCTTTGAGCAGTCGTGCTTCGTAAGTCACTGTGTTTTTTCCATGAATTCTCTCTGGAGAGCCAACAAATGGTGAATATAGGATCGTTTTCACATCTCGTCCAAATACTATATACAATCAAAAGGAGAAATTGTTGAATAATGCAGATAAAAAAAATTTAGATTACATTTTATTCCTATAGATAGGTAAAAGCAATGTTACCTTCACACTGTTCAAGGAACGTTATACAATCATGGAAAACTGCATTTTGAACCGTAGACAAGTTTTTTGCCCCTTTCTCGATCATAGATAGGAAACATCGTTTTGCGTAAAACCTAAAGGAATGAAGTTTAAAATGTATTAAAACTCTCTGTGATGTATGATGTAGTTAACATAATTTTGTACACTGATTTTTTCAAAGATGAAAAGACAAATCAAAGTTTCTGTTTTACCAAGTGTCAGTTCCAAGTTTTTTATTATACGGCTCAAGACTTTTTATAATTCTAGAGATTCCAAAGTCATAGTTGCCCTTTGAACAGTAAAGTGTACCAATGACCATATTTACAATACACAAGTGGAATAATTTTTGATCGGGGTTCTCAAAGGAAACAGCTTCTTCTTCACGTTCGATTTTTCTCATCAGTTCTTCCGCTTTATCATTATCCCCCGTCATAATATATGACACACAAAGATTCGCTTTTTTGCAAAAAAAGAAGAAAAGAAAAGGTCGTTCAGCTTTAAGGATTTAAAGTAACAATAAGAAAAGAGGGTCTAATCTAAATATTTTGCATTTGGCCGAAGGCATTCTACTTTGTACAGAAACATTTAAATACAATGTTAAACATGCAAAAATGTGTAATGTAGAATAGCACATATACCTAAAACCACAGCACTCACTTCTAGAAGCTACACACATCAAGATATTGCCAATCATTATTAATTATTAATTATTAATACAAAGTTTGAATTTAATATTTAATCAATAATATTTTTTTAAATGTTTACTAGTAAAACTGTTTACATACATGACTGTAGTTTTTCTTAACAATTCCATGATAGAACTTCCCAGCTTCTTTAAATTTATTTTCTTGCATAAAAATGACATGTGCAACGTTCAGTTTCCATACATCAACATCTCGACAAAAATCCACTGAGTTTCGGAATATTTTTTCTACTTTTTGATAATTTTCCATGTCCCAAAAAATTTTGGCTTGGGCCATTACAACGGGAATAAACTTGCTTTTCATGCATGAAAAATGAATAGAAGAAACATAAACATGATGTTCCTTTCATTTTTTCTGTGTGTACACGTATGAGTGTGTGTCACACACTGTGTGAGTTGTATACATGATGATAAAAAAATCCTCAAACGGTTGCTAACACGTACATGTGCATGGCGTATACTGTCTATATTAGTATGGCTTCAAATAATAGTACTCGAAATTCAATTCTACTTACGTAGTTAGCATATCTTCATATTCCGTACAAAGTCGATTAGCTTGTGAATCTTGTCCTAAAGATTTTACCCGTTCCACATTTTTTGTCAACTTTCGTAAACTTTTTGATGTTTTAGTTGCAAGTTCATCAAATTTTCGGTAAGCTTCTTCATTAGATGTTTGAAGTGTGATTAGTCCATCAAAGAAATCATACATGAATGGCGTCAAAAACTTGTACGACATGTGTGAGTAGTCAGCGATGAGGTCTGCAGCCGAGTCATAGCACTCGTATTTACAATACAAAAGTAAAAGATTTTGAAGTGTCTCGAGTGGAAATGAATGTTGAGATGTGAGAAGAAACTGTAATTTTTCAAATCCTTCTGTAGGGTTGAATTCATCCAGATTTAAGATGGCTTGATTATGTAGTGTAATTGCATCTAATTCTTCTTCATTTCTGGGTGGCATATCCGTCAATGCTTCCCTTGCCCCAATTACTAAAAAAAATATTCATTGTATTAAGTTTGGAAAATGTCTTGTTTCCTACTAACCTGGAGGAATACGCTTATCAATTGATTATTGATTATTAATGGTTAATGGTAATCCTCAAAATATCACAGACATTACATCCATATATTATTATTTTGAAATCATTTGTAATTTTTTATTTTTGTTGTATACTGTTATTAAGGTCGTATTCTATTGCTGCTTTTAAATTAAATGCTTCAATAAAAGCTGTTTGATGTAATTTATATGTATTTCCAACACTGGGCAAATCCACTCCCTCCGTCGTCACTCCCACACCAAGTTCTGGATGTGAATTTATTTCATTTTGTACGATTTCTCCAATATATTTGGCAGCCATTGGAATATTATCAAGACGATAATGCGTAAGTGCTAAATTATATGAAACATGAGGGTCATATCCAATAACTCTTGTTGCTTTTGTGAAATGATGTAAAGCTTCATTATATTTCGACTCCTTAAAACAAATTTAAAGGTATTAGGTATTACATATATTTTTTTCTCTTACGGATTACGGATATATTTAATGAATTAGGACAAAAAATTGCAAGCTTACAGTTGAAGAAATTTGTAAGGCTTTAATCAGCAACTTACTTTGTAATATATGCAACCACGATTAATATCTTTTTCAGGGTCATCACTATTGCAGCGATCAATCAGATTTTTCGCCTCATTAAGTTCATCCGCACCGTATTTGATGGCGGCTTGAAGCTTGATTATCTGTTGTCGTAGTTTGAATATTTTAAATGTTTTAGTACTTTTCAATCAATTCTAATCACTGATTTCTGAGACACAATGTTTTAGAACTTTAGACATAAAAATGAGTTCCAATTAGTTAACCTGCTCTTTATAAACCGGACTTTCAATTTGAGTTGCCGCATCCATGGCTTCGTGATATAATCCTGCGTTATAAAGGGACTGAGCATAATAAAGTCGATAGTCATCATTTTCTGGATGTAAACTTATTAGTTTTTCATACGCCAGGTACGCATTAGTAAACTCTTGAGCATGATAGTAGCAGTAGCCTAAAAGAGAAAGTGCTGCTCGGCTCTGTTCGATTTATTAACACAAATGACATTAGATTCTAAGAGCCAAAAATAAAGTAAAATAACACAGATACAAAGTTTTTTGGCAATTAAAATGAATATTCAATTACGCTTGGATGTATATCCAATTGCTCCTCGAGAATGATTATAGCATCGTCAAACTGCTGTTCTTTGATCTATCATAATTGTAATAAAATCAAAAGCACAGAAAAATTTGAGAAAAGAAACTTTTGGAAAACAAAAAAGAAAACTTTCCGTAAATATGCCCATTATATCAACTATTTGTTACATTTACTGCATGCTAACCATATTGTAGATAGTTTTCGTAAATTCTCCCTCTCGAATCATGATTGTCTTCACGTGCAGTGTACTAAGTATCAACGTAGTACTTAAATGTTGTTTTCATAAACTAAAAAGGTTTTGCTGCAAGCTGCAAGGTTGATTTTTTTCAACAAGTGACTTGGAATGTGTGGGGACTGGAGACTCGGAAAGAGAGTTCATGTGTAGTTAAAAGCAAGGCACTATACTTAACATTAGGTTATATTATAGTAAAATGCCTTGGTTAAAAGTAATTAAGTATCCGTAATCCGTAATCCGTAAATGACAAAGCAAACATTTAATTTGATTTGGTTTGAAGTTTGAAAGAATTAGCAATCATTTTTTTAAATTTTTAGTGTTTACATTTCATTTTACATGAAACACCTGATATGTGTTGTGGTCGTTTGTCGTCAGTATACAGAGTCAACACACTACAAAATACAAAATTTGTAATGTGTACTGTACTGTTTATTTGGAGCTTAGAATTGAAAAGATTTTATTTATCTAAGACGACAGAGACATTATTGGCAGTCATAACATTTTGTTTCATTTTATTGTAAATACACAAACATCATGGCGAGCTCATTTTTCATACAATATGACTCCGTATTCCGTCAACACGTATGCATTTGCAAAGCAAATGGTGCACTGTAGGTAGTACTTGCAAAGTGTATAGTATATAGCTCTATAATGTATATTTAATGCCAGTGGTTTTGCAGAACAAGTGCTTATTATCTTGAAGTAAACTTTGTGTATGATATTATATTTGGCGAATTATAAATTATGCAAATACATTGAAATTATTTCTGTGAGTTGAACGTAAACTGAAAAGCCTTTTTAGACGTCCCCCGCCCCCTTAGCTTATTAGTTTTGAAGGACGCATGACAAAACCGCAGCATTATTACAGACAACTAGAAACTAGAAAAATTAAAGCTGAAAAAGTCTCCAGTTTCAGTGTTTTAGTGAAGACTGACGAGGGAAGAGTTTGGCCTACTGTTTGACTAATTTATTTGTTGTTGTGTGTAAGTGTAAGGACACAGCGAAACGGAGTGACATATTCATTATTTTTTCTATTGACAGACTTTGTGGTACAATAAAAGTAAAATAAAATAATAAACAACATACCCATCAGTAACTCCTATTGTATACAGTTAATAGGAAAGCGATTGTTTAGGTAAGTATAAGTAATAACAATTTGTAGAAACGAATAAGAAAAGAGACTAAATCCAATTCATTTTCTTCATTTAAGCTGTTATTTTGTTTTGTGTGGTTTAAAATATACGGGATGAGACAACCTAGATTAAAATTCCCCTGTGATTTCATTTACATTTAACATTTGCCTGATTTTAATTTGTTTTTTTCGAATTTGAATTGCATTTTTTCATATATTGTAGAAACAATAACATTATGACACGTACACTAAGTCAAATCAGAGAGAACACATAAGTGAATAAAAACTGAAAGTAATAATATTATGTGAAACAAATTGGACGGATTTAGGTCTTGTTCACTACTCTTGTTTGCATACACATTTTATTAATCGATTAATTCAATATTTTTAATACATTGAAAATGAAGGCTGATTGTGATAATTTAGTTTTAATTTTTATGTTTGGTGATACGCATTACACATATTATAGTGAATACACTTTAGAGTACATATAAGCTTAATATGCACTGCCACAGTGCGATAGGGACAAATTATTATATTTACTATAGGTATAGTGTGTATTTTGTATTTACATGGATTTGTTTTTAAAAATCCAATTGAACTTTGAAATATTATATTAGGCAAAATACACTGTTGCTTTCACAAATCTTCCATGTTTTTTATCGCGTATTTTTTTTCCCTTTTGACTGTTTACAGATTCTCTATATATTTGAATAATCCGTACATTTAAATTTATTGTACCTGACACCTGACGCGAAGGAATATTTCTACTGCATCATCATGAGGATTCCATTAGTTCATCAACTGAAGAATTGGTTCTCTAGTGAACCCAACCAGAATGAGTCATATGTAAGTGTTTTTTTCCAAGACTTTCATTTATTCTTTTTTTTTTGCTTTTTGCATAATATGCCTTTTTACTATTTACAGAGTTACTAAAACATATTATGTATATCTGTACAAAAAATATATATACCATATTCTCATTTACATTCATGTTTATATCCTGCAAAAAATTGGATTTGCATTTCTTGGTAAAAACTGCAAATGCTAATGTGTTTTGTCAAATATTTATTCTTATATCATGTTTTGATTTTCTCACAATTATTCATAATACTAGATATGACTAAAATTGGTGTGTATTTATATTTTATGCAGACGAATAACTCGGATAGTGTAAACACAAAGGGCTCAAAGGACATTTCAAATGCTTCCTTGGATGAAGTTATTCAAGCCCGAGGAATCTCTTTTGATAGTGTACGGCAAGGAAAGAGAAAACGAAGTTTGTCGTCAGGTGAAGAAATGTCATTGTCTCAGATTATTATGTTGAATAGAGACTGTGATCATGAGGATAGCAAGGGTGGAATTTTGTTGAAATCACTTGAAGAAATTATTAAAAGTAAGAAGGTCAAGTCACCCCTATCTTTTGATATCAATAAGAACAAGAAATCAAAGGATCAGAAAGATTGTGTACAACAGCATTCTTCATGCGTCATCCCATTCTCATTTCGGCCAAAAAGATTGAAACAAATGGACGAAATTTCCTCATTGAAACCTGGTGAAGCTGTTGATGTGGATGCTACAGAACCCCGTAATATATTATTATTGAATAAATACTCGTAAAACTGTTTTTGAATTTTGAAAATTGACTTGGTTTTTTAAATATGAGCCATCGTCGATATTTGTGAGTTGTGATTCTAAATATTCTATGCATGTGCATTTTTTTATGAACATTTTGATATAGAAAACTCAAAGGAAATATCATACACTCCTGAATCTTGTCTTCGAATGCTGTCTGAGTTGGGATTCTTTTTTGAAATTGAAGTCTGGGAATTGAAAAATCTGGATCATCAAGAGCATGGAAAGAGACACTGGAGAGTCAATATTTATGATGGGGCTGATAATACTGGAACTATCAAAGGTACCATTTCCATTTTTTAATGTATACACAATACAAAACCATGTTTTATTTTTCTTATTTCTTATATAAAGTACATAGTATAATAATATTATATAACTCAAACTACTATAACATTATGCTCTCTCTGTATTTAAGTATGGTATCTTATACTCTTTTTTTTTATCATACACCTCACTTCAATTTCTCACCCATGTACAATGTACATGTATGCCAAAATGTGTACTTTGATTGATATTGATATTGTTTTTGTTGATTTAATATTTCTAGGTGTTGGTGAGGCACCACGCAAACAACTGGCAAAGGTATTTGAGATTCATGGTATTAGATAACTTAGTATAAAAAAATACATGGAAATTGATCATGTAGAAAAAAATAAAAGGAGAAAATTGTCCTTCAACATAAATACATGGAAATTTATATGGTTTTAAATAAGTTTTTTTATTTTCAATCTTGCAAAAAAAAAGGATTCTGCTATAATGGATTTGATGGAGAAAATTAAACTTCATCGACAAGATCTTTTGGTCCCAAACTGTCAAATACCGAAAGGAGCTCAAATCAGCCCATTTGTGTTATTGGCTCTTGAACGTCTTTGTGAATCAAGTGGATGCCGCGCACCGGTCTATAACGAAGACCTTGTGATGGTTAAAGATCGTGAAAAGATCAAATTCACAGTCTTTGCAAATAATCAACACTTTCACTGTAACCAAATTTTTTTGTTGATTATTTTACTTTTTTACAACATAAATTATTTTAATACATGTGACTATAATGAATTATATATATGTTTTCATGTTAAGCTAATAAGTTCAGGCCTTCCTCAAATATCAAATAGCATTGCCACACACAAAAACAATTTAATCGTCATTTTATATTTTATGTACGTAGATTCCAGTACAAATTTCAAGTATGCAAAACTAGGGGCTGCGAGAAAAGCTTTCGAGGCTTTAAGTGGACGAAAATTTCATTTGGATGAGGTGATTTTAGGTGATGATTGTTTAGAAGAGAAAGAGTTTACACTTGTAGAAACGGAGCAACTTCATATTGTTCGAACTGCTACTGATGCTTCGGTATGTACACATAAAACTGAAAACAAAGCAATACAATTTAAATTTTTACATGTAATATATATATCATACAAAGAACACATGCATGTACTGTAAATGTAGGTAGCTTTAAAATTTAAAATTTTTTGCCTTCCAGAAAATCTCTCTTGAAAACAATTATGAATTTTTTTGTTTACAATAATTATATTTGTTGTAATTTTAGCTACCACAGAAAGCTCTTCAAATTTCTGAAATGATTATCAATGGACCTTCAACTTCAGCTCAAAGTGGCAGCCAATTGGGAATTAAAATTGCAACAGTTTCTGAACCTAAAATGACTCCTATTCTTCAACAAATTCGAAATAGAATTCAAGCTCAGACAGATCATCAGAAAGAAATTAATCAGCTTATAGGTAAATTTTCAGGCTAATGATATGACTAAGCTATATAATATTTTACTAGTGTAATCATATGTATTTACATGGATTATTTTTCAAGCATATTTCAGACATACAATTTACACTGCTTCATTAGTCATCATAGTATAATATATAATATATTATGTACACACAAAATACATTAATTACCATGTTTTAAGACTTTTTTCAAATCCCAGCTAATTTTTGTTTCTTGAATTTGGTTTCGTTTTCTTAGCATCTGCCCATTGTGAAGCAGCTGGATTCTACACAAAAATCATCCCACAACGGTTGATTATACACTGAATGCTTTAACTTGGATCGTCGGCCAACTTTTATTTACTTTTACTCTTTTTACTGAAACTTGTAAGTTTTTTTAGTGTACTTTTTATTCCTCAATTGAGGCAAATGTTATATACATATACTAAATTTATTTGTAGTTTTCTGTAAAGATTCTCGGTAATTCTACATGCTGTTATTTACCGTAATTTGATACACATAGTTTTATCATATTTAGCGCTTTATCATATATATTTTTCAGTACTACAATATTTTATTTTAAATCGTTATTGATTCATTGAGATTTTCTCTTCTTTGAGAATATCTTTCTACCTATTTTATTTTCTTGTAGTTTTTTTTTTGACGTATGTTATGTTTTACATTAACCGTGTTCCGTTGAACATTTTGAGACGCATTTTAATTATGACTTTTACGAAATTTTGGTCGTTATTATAATTTCCGCATATGTTTATTTAAATCTATATTTACTTGTCAACACAGAATAATTTTTGTGAATTTGACATTGTATAATATATTATGTACTCTGTACACAAATTTAAAAATAATTCTGATAATGAATAGATTTTATTTTATAATATTATTATATTTGTTACACTATTATTGATGAATGCACTTAGACAATGAAGTAAATTCTACTCATTGGTGCAAATAAAATACTATCACATATATATTTACACTCAAACGTTTTAGTTTTTCAAATTCATCTTTAGTGTCTTGTTTTAAAATCTTGTTTTATTATCCATGAAACATCTAAATTTTGGATTTTAATTACAGATACCTAAGATTAGTTGAACATTTTGAGCAGTTACTTAAAGTAAATTTTCCATCACTAAAATTCCCATGAGCAAAATTTCTCTTATCTTTCAGGAAAAATTCCATTAATTTTTCACACCGGAAAACTCTTTGCAATAAACGTGCCCTTGTTTTGTTTTCAACGTGCAGTAAAAAATGTGTGAAAATTTCTCTATGAACAACTGACTACAGTAGAGAATAGATACCAAATCCACATATGTGTGTATTTTAGTACTTGTGTTATCCTGACGAGCCTTTATTCAATAATTTTAAAATTATTGATACATAGAAAAATTCGAAGGTTTGTGATCAATTTTAGTGTGCTACATCAAAACCGGAAAGATATAGCCAGTGCTCATTTTCTCCTTTATGTCAGGTAGTATGTAAAACTGCTTGTAATATTATATAGATTTTTGAAACGAAAAAGCACTACAAGAGCTATTTATATGTGTACATGAGTCATAATTCATCGCTTCTTTTTATTTTAGGATGTCCACGAGTCTTTCATATAGTATCTAAATTATTTTATAACTCTTGAACGCAAGTTTAAAACACATCGAGTAGAGATGATTGAATGCAGCAAGAATGACTTTACTAAAGCAAAGTCCTTGTAATAGATAAGGTGATTTATTTATGCATGTCTACAAGCCCAACACTAGCAATTTTGAACCAAAGGAAAAGCATCTCCAAAGGTAGAAAGAATGAGTTAGTGCTTCCAGCGACCCAATGAATACATAAATATACAAAAATGATTCTTTGTAAATTGTACATACATCCTGTGTTTCGGATTCTTATCAAGAAAATTTACGATACTTGTATTATAAAAAGAAATCTCATCGTATTACAATTCTTCTTGATACTTTTTTCATAAATACGATAAAAATGTTCCTACCTACTGTGACCTTTCATTCTCACAAAAGTAATTCTACAACGCCGGTACAGTAATCCATAATATGAAAAAATGCTAAAAGTATCATTTTTCTATTCATATACAACGAAAAGTATTGAGTACAGTTTGAAAGGATCGATAAAAAAAATCAGCAGATAGTACATCACTTTTCGTGTACTAAAGCCTTTTTATGGTACATTTTACAAATGGATAAAGCACATAATATGATTGAGAAGAATAATAATTAATTGCTGCAAATATGTATTCTATATTCTATATTCTACATATTCTCATACATATTATACCCATGCATTCACAATTATATCATTAAATATTTGTACATGCAGACAACAAAAAATGATTACAGACTTCAAGAGTAAGGTGTGAAGTTACAGTGTGCTGTATGTTGTATGCAGTGTATAGCATTATAATATACACATTACACATGAGCTTCATGTATTTTTGTATTTCGGAAAAAAATAGTCCATTGCAGGTAATTGTACATGTCTAATGAGATGCCTTGCTCAGTTGTTGTTCTTATCATCATCTTTTTCTTCTTCTTCTTCTCCGTTGTGGCTTCAGGATATATATAAGGATGAAATGATGAAAGCTGAAGAAAACTAAACGTGTGGGAGTCAAGAGTCATCTTCAACTTTTGTCTTATTTTATGCATGTGTTGTATGTTCTATGATGCTTGCTTTTCGACGCACGTTGTACATTGTACATTATACATTAGCAAGGGGGATGATGACTGACGTGTCATTATTTTGAGTAGAGATGACTTAGACCTTCTACGGAATAATGGCTGAGCATTAGAGATCAGAGAAAAAAGGGAGAAAAAACAAAAGATTCTCCCTTCTCACCGAACAGCACAGAACAGTACAAAATACAAAATGCGAACAAAACATAACCACTAAGACTTGTGTATTAAATTCCCTATATGGAGTAAAATGTATAGATTTTCCGTTTTCCCTTGTACACCTTTTCTGTAGGTGCTTAGAGCTTAGAGATGTGGTAGAGAAATGTTAAATGTACAAATCAAAGAGCACGATAAAACTTTGGTTGCATTTTGGTCCAATCTTCAATCTTTTCGTTTTTCCTACAACTGTGAGGATATTTAAAATGATCTATTTTATCAAAACAACTTTGTTGATATCTACTTGTGATTAGATCTTTGTCAAATACACAAGTTGGAATATCTGCTTGGGATTTGGAATTCACTGATTAAATTCTTGTTTATCCTTCCTGCTTTATCATTTACAAATTACAATACAATTGAGTTGTTAGTTTTTATCTTGTAATGAGAACCTATACATTTGCTTTGTTATGAGGTAAAACATTAACTGATTATGACATTACAAATTACATGCTACACATTTTCTACGAGTTCTGAAACTTTTTACTATTTACACAAACCATTTTTGTTGATGAGGTTTGTATTCTCAGTAAGCGGTGTAGAGTGTAGAACAAGCTGCATATTTTTTTGATAATTCCTAGAAAATTTCTAGCAAATTGAAGTGTGATTCAAATGAGAGTGTAGACTGTAGAGTGTAATGCGAACAGCCATTAAGTTGAATCGTAATTATACTGTATACTGTAGGTTATCTTTGTACAATTGTTATTGTTATTATCATGATTTTATGAATCAACAAAACCAAACAAAACAAAACAAAGCAAATCAGACAGGACATGTTACATATTATGGACATTAGAGATCAGAGAGTATAGAGAATATAGAAACGATGAAGTGAAAATTCTTGACCAACTACGGAGTCTCCATCATACATTACTCTTTGTTCTTTTCCTATTCCCTTCTGGATGTCACTGAGAACGAATGAGCTCTTCAGCTCATTTCAAGTTTTAAAATGTTTCCTTTAAAAGTCTACATTTTTTCGAGGAAAAATCTCTGAAAAATGGAATTCACACAGTACAAAGTACAAACAGAGAAAGAAGAAATTTTTTTATATCGTGAGGATATGGCATGTGAAATGTGGAATGTAAAATTGTCTGTATAAAAATGGAAAAAAGAACATACTCCTCAGCATCTATATGTCAGCACACATGGATAATTACAGATGTATACGTCATAATGTTATGTATTTTTGATTTTTCTTCATTTTCACAGAAGACTAATAAAATCTACAGACCACAAATTATACAAAAATGTCTTGAGTCGAGAGAGGAGAGCTCCTGGCAACTGGCAACAATTTTGCCACTCATATTGTCTGCCTGCCTGCTGTCTTACATCCAAACATGGTTTTATTTTTATTGCTTATTTTGTACTATTTTCCTTCTATCTAGTTGGTGGTTTGTGTATTGTGTACATTATCTGTATATGCAGAAATCAGAATGTGATTCCAACCAAAAATGTACAACATGATATGTTACTGTTTACTGTGGTACATACTCCATGTTCCATTTGTCCATACATTGTAGTATTTATGTACACAGTTGCAGTTGCAGTACAGACTACGGCCTAAAGTGTTTCTGCTCACTGCATTGTATAAGTATTTCCAACATATCCATAAAGATTCCAGATTCAAATATCAAAAGACCCTGTCAACTGCCAACTATAATATCAAAGATGGAAAAAAAGTGTCTGAAGAGTAATTTGTACCTTCATGTTTACTTTACACCTAGAATTAGATTCACCATATAATTAGTCGGTTGGACGATGGACGTGAAGTCAAAATTAGCATTTCATCCTACATCCCCCCATCACATTTCTATTATAGTAAAAATCTATAGCAAAATTAGAATGAAGTTCAACAAGTACATGGAAAGATGATATATTTACTAAATACGGAGAAAATTATAAATGCCGTTGGAAAATTTGTTCTTGTTCAGGTTTTATTTGATTTTTTGTTGATGCCGTAAGCCGTAACTCCACAAAATACTGGAAGAGTTTTATGGTTGTTATAAATGTTGACTGATCTTCATATTTTCATTTTATAGGTAACATGAAAAGCTGAAGAAATCGTCCATCGTTCATGGTCCATATTTGCGTAGATTGTAGATCCGTCTGCAGTCTAAAGTCAACACTGACAAAAAACTGGAGAGTGTGTTGAATTTTGGATTTTGGAACTCACATGTCATTATATTATGAGAATGGAGGAGGCGGATACAAAATAACAATGACAGTTAGTATATGTTATGTCAAAAAAAATGTTCAATCATTATCATTATCATCATCTCTAACATCTATCATTGCGTACACAGTAGACAGCGGATTGCCAAGAGTCATAACAACAATAATACTACAGCCCATAATGGTACAACGTCCAACATACAAGAGATGTAGATAGAATGTACAATGTAGAAGTAAGGCATAACACATGCAGACATAAAAAACTATTTACACATTCTTTCGCTCCTCTACTTGAATACAAATTAACCCGTGTTTTACTCCTCTCGAGTCTTGAGTCTCGAGTAAGTAAGTGAGTAACTAAGTGTAAGTAAGCTCACACTTGATGGCTTTTAGTCCTATATCCTATCATGATTGTGGTCATCAACCATTCAACCATATTGTCAAACTGACAGGAGAAGACTCCCAGTCTTTTTGGCTCGTGTGCTTCACACTTCCATGTACCAAATTCCTCCAAAGAGTTTTTTGTTTCTTGAAAGCAAAACAAGATGAAAAGTACATACTCTTCGTTCTTCATTATTCATTCTTCACTGCATAAGATGTATCTAGTATGTAGTGATATGTAGTGTGTAGTCATGTGCCAAGAGAGAATGTGAGGGAGTCTCTCCCGAACACACACACATTCATTCATATTTCATATTCCATATTCACGTTCATAATATTTATACAAGCGTGTTGTTGTTATTATACACCTTCACAATATAATGCATAAGGTATAACATGTAAAATATAGGGTCTACTATGCACTATGCATTGTGCCTTGTGTACATTTTGTACATGAGAAGGGTAAAGAATTTGATAGAACTTGAAGATGTTTGAATAAAAAATGTTCAAGTGATCTTCGCGCTCTGGTCATTTGTTCCTGTTCTATTGTAGAATAGAGAGACAAATTTTTAAGACTGTTATCTCTGACGTGGGATTTTTCAGGTTCATCTCATTCCATAATTATTTAATGTAATTTTTTATCCACTCACAACTCGTACTCATATGGAGTAATTCGGCTAGCTTTTTAATTTTTTATTCAACACAAAACACAAAGTGGACGTGTGCATTCTTTCCTTTTCATTTTCTCGTACTTTTTCTAGAGCATTACAAGTTACAAGAAGGCAAAAACTTAGAGAGCGGAAATATAGAATATAGGCTCAAAACTTCTAAATTCAATACGTTTGGTTAAAAATTTTATAAAAATTGACATTTTGAGGTTCAATTGATGGTCGTGTATTCTGTTGTATTTCTTGCAAACTTGGAAAAGATGACAATTTTTGATGTTTTTTGTTCTGTATTGAGCATAGTATAATGCTTTATGTTAAACTTTCAGATCAATCAACAACCATGGCTTGATTAGATCAAGTAAATGATTTGATTCAAGCTACAAGCTAAAAGTCTTCATTTAACATTTACACAATAGGTTGTAAGTTATAAATTATATGTATATAAAGGTTGACATTTCAAGTTGTGGTTTGTTTTTTTGTAATATATTCTGTTCGACGACAATCAGTTCGACGTGTGAAATATAAAATATAAAATGACTACAGAATACCGAAGTCCACAGTTACGCTTTTCCATATATTAGAAACAGGAGTATCAACAATCAGCAAACAGCAGACTTTATGCACAATGCACATCGAGCATCAAGTGTTGTAAACTATGTTCAATTTTCACGTATTTCTAATAAACAGCTCAAACAACATGGACATGACATGATGTTTCACATCAAGATAGGATCGGAATAGTGACTAAACACTGAAAACTCAAGACTCAAGACATATAAACAGTAGCAGACAACTATCATCACTCTGGATTCTGGATAAAACCATTTAAAGGTTCCACCATAAAAGTCATCACCATTATTGTCAAAAGTCAAGATTTTTCAATTAAAATTGCAGTCCCTCTGAACATGGTTTTTTTAGTTTCAAAATGTGAGCGTATTAACTTCCTAAGCCAGTAAAAGAGATTTGAAAGTGAAGTAGCTTTCGTAAATGCCTAAAGATACTTACAGTGTGAGACGTTGCTTCACTGTCATCTGTCATCCACTGTGCATAAATGAATATGAATATATACGATCTTTCCTGCTCCATCATTCTATCATTTTATGCAGCCTATGACAATATTTGTATATAATTATTCTAGAAAATATTATATAAATCCATATAATATCCAATATACAACAATCATAAAAAAGACTACTGAATCTAGAACCTAGAATCTACTAATATTTGACTCTATTACGGGTAATACCAAGTAATAATAATGATCATTGTAGATTCTAGTCATTTGTGTCTCATTCACACACTCACCAAAGTTCTCTTTACAAAAGTTGAGCAGTTTACATGTACAGTGTACACTGTACACATTATGCACATGCATAAATAGTATTCAAGTGTGGGCGGATATTTGGATTGAATTGAAATAAATCTTACGTATATCTGTATACATAAGCCCAAGAAGAGGAAAAAAAGGAGCAAAAAAGTCGTTTGCAAGCATCAAACAAGTGTTCAAGTAGTAAATAAGTATGTACACACCACACAATACACACACTGGTCACTCTTCATTCTTGTTTGATACTTGGATGAATTGAAATCCCAAGGAGTAATTGAAAAACCAATAGTCGAATAGATGAATACAGATATAATACACAATATACAGAGAAAGAGAAACCAGAGAAAGAGAAATAGAGAATAACGAAATAAAAAAGGACCAAAGTCAGCTAAATCAACAAGGTTTTCCTTATAAGCATTTGTCCATTTCATTCTCAATTCCTCTAGTCCATCTTTCTATTCTATATTCTATTCTATTCTACTCTTCTTCTCTAGATCATTTCCATCGAACAGCAACAATATGATGAAATGAATACCTATATCCCTAAATTTTTTCTTCTCATCAATTCTACGTCACAGTCAATCTTTTCCATACGTCTTTTCCATATGTATAATCTACGCTGTACTTACACGTTGTAATATATACAAGCAGATAATAGGAAACGGTGTAACTATCTACAATCCACACCATACTCCATACTCCATACACCACTCACCATCATACAGCTCAATATTATTTAGCATATGAATACGAACAATTTTTCAAGTTCAAGTACAACAGCATTTGAATTTAAATTCAAAACTCAAAACTCAAAACCATCAGAATCAGAATCAGAATTGACTCTATGCGTGATGAGACAGTTATAGCCTCAAAGTTATACAAAACTTGTTACGTATATGGACAGAAAAGTATAACGTTATTGTAATATTGTTGAATAATAAAACGGATACATAAAATACACTTTCCATTTCATGATGCTGTTCCATGTCTAATGTTGGAAACTTCCTTTCTTACTGAATCACCATTCACCACTTTAACTCTTACAGAGAACAGAATACAACAAATTTGAGAAAAGTGAAGAAAGCCTGAGCATTTTTTCCTCAAATTCTCCAAAGCAAAATAATAAAAGGACCAGCACACAAAAAATTGAATCAAAAAGGTTATCACTGCAAACTGTATCCAATCCAACTTCTCATTCCCAACTCCCAATAATTCATCTATTATTATTTAACTTAGCAAGAAACAGCTTAGCTAAACTTGATCAAATTTTAATGCAGAATGTGGAAAAGATGGCGAATGCATGATTCACTTTTCACATTCATGAAAATACTTCATGATAAAGAATCAAGCGGAATACGGAATACGAAATCATTGTATAGAATGTAGACTGTAGACAGTAGACGACGGAAAGTATAAAACAAAAGGAAGAAGCAGAAGAAGCATCCGAGCAAAATGTGGAAGGATAAAAGGATCGAAAGTCAGAAGGTTAAATATTATCAAATGTATATGCACACATTTTAATAATGTTATATTACTAAGGCTAACACAAAACACAGCACAGGAGGAGAGGTGAAGAGGAGACGGAAATATGTATATATTTGAATCACATATCACAAATGTAAATAAATACAAACAGGGACTGATACACATCAACAATGTCGCTTACTAATTATAAGTAGTAATGTACGTACAATTTAAGGTAGTTATACTTGTATTTTGTTCAAGTATGTATGTGCATAATAACAATAGTAGAGAGAATCAACAACTATATTAAATTATATACTTTAAAATCCAACTTACAAACATGTAAATTGCGTGTACACTGTACAATGTACACGCAATAAACCTTTGCTTATACATGATGATATTACATGCGTTTAATTAAACAGTATTTTAGAATGATCTTGGACTTGAATTATATTTATTTTACTTCACTGTATTAGCCGAAGAATCCAAATTCCGCATATACGTGTGTATGTACATCTATATATATGTATGTATTTCCTTGTACGTCATAGCTTGAAAAAATATTATTAGGATTTGTAGTTTTTAATATGACATGGATATGAAAGCATTCCTATATCCTACATATATATTCGTATAATGTACTTGATACTAGTATCTAGTGTAGAGTATAGCGCAACCAGTTTTGCATGGATTGTTGAACACTTTAAGAACTATTCCGAGTTATATTATATGTTATGTTATATTAACTGTACATAGTACATAGTACACACTTTATACATGTAAAAACATACATCGGCGCATAATAATAATAATTCCTTGTAATTTATACGTATTATATCCAACACTTTGCAGAATTGGTCAAATGAAGGATTTTTAATGTTATAATAAACATATAACACGCAGTTATCTTCACTGCTTACATCCATTATTATCATGTTCAAAACTCAACAGTTTAAAATATTTAAGAGACAACAATGTCTACCGCGGTCTGATGATCATCAGCACATATTGTACATGGATTGCATACATGTAGACACAAGTATACAAGTAAATGAATAATGCATAATGGATCTAGTGCTGTGTGCTGTGGTAGTGTAAAAGTTAGAAGTTAGAAATAGATGAAAATCAACGAAAAACACTTTAGCTTTCGTTTGTATTGGCTTCTGGTTCTGACTTTTGACTATCGTCTATCGTCGTTTTAATCGACACTGAACTTGCCAATCCAAAGTCAAAGTCAGAGGAAGTCTGTATTTCTACAAAAACATTCAAAGGATTCATGATTTTGACGTTGATAGCATACTGACACATTGTACATATTGCACATGGTAAATTTGCACTTGTAGTATCATGTAGAATGTAGACTGATACTTGCGTACATTTTGCACTCATAATTTGTCAGTGTCTTTTAATTTTCATGATCAAGTTCACCGTTTTATCTCTCATTTTTGCCTCTTAACACTGTTGTCTGCTGAGACACTATCAAACTATCAAACACTACACAAAACAACAACAAAAGAGAAGAGTCTTCCTGTGTAATAATCAAAGCAAAGCAAAGCAAAGAATAGTAAGGAAATACAAATAGAGAAGCTCAAGACTCAAGACACAAGACACAACAATAGGAAATCTTTTGAAAAATTGCGTTGGTTTTAGACTTCAGATTTTATCAGTCTTCTTATCCTATTTTCATTTGAAATATTCACTGCCAAAGTCTTTGGTAGATTTTGGATCCGGTAAATTCAAGTGCATCGCTTCCTACTCATCTGTCTACTGTCTAAGTGTCTACTGTATGAGGTTTTATCAGCAAAATGTTAATTTCCCGTTTCATTACAAACTCGGAAATTAGAAATTAGTCAGCAAGTAATATTAATTACTTTTTTCAACGTAAAACGTAATTAAACTCCAAACTCCAACGCCATGTAGAAATTTATAGTAGGAAAATAATGAAACAGAATTACAAAATTGTGAAAAGTAACAGTATTGCTGTTGTAGCTAGACTAAAATCAGTACACGTACAAGTATTATATTATATCAAACTCAATGCTCAATAGAAAATGGAAGTAGGAAATAGATGACTCTATCCTCTATCAATGGTCAAAATCATGACATTCCAATGTCTTCAATATAGATAACAAGTCACATGTTCCTTGTAAAACGAGATAGTGATAGTGATAGATTTAATAATAAAATGAATTGAATTTTTCAATAATACCTTTTCCACTCTTCACTCTTTAAACCTGTGTGTAATCCCTGTCAAAGTACAAAGTACGGAAGAAGAGAAAGTAATACGAAATGATGGTTGTAAATAGAGTAAATTGAAATCTCGACGAAGCAATTAGTTATCTGTGAGAGATTCTTTTCATATACCATACAATATCTCAGTATAACTATTATGTAACTAAGTATGTGCATAGATGCAGTATAAAGCTTAGAGCTTATTATGAACATGTGATTTTGTTGTATCATAAAGTATCTATAATAGATCAATCGTAGATCGTTGAGCTCCATAATACAATTCCACATGTATCTAGAATCTAGAATCTAGAATCCACAGAATCTACTTTAGTATTTATTAGGTGCCTATAAAGTAAAAAATGACTTTTGGAAGAGTGGCTATTTGAAAGCTCGGTAAGTTATGTGGACCAGAGAAACAAACTGGATACTGTTAATAAAGTATAACAAGTCAGGTGTAAGTGTATATATGCTTTTTACATGAAGTATGAAGTATTTCGAATATTTCAGAGCTAATCATGTCTTCAGACAACATGTTATGTATCCAGTATCCAGGTCCTTTCGGTTTCTGTACATATATAGAGAATACAGACGCATCTATACTCTATAGAATAATCTCCCTTTCTCAAAAATACACCAAAGTCTCATTTTCATCGTTCATGTACGAGATATGAGTAATTGTACGGAAGGATTTTTTAAGGATTTGTTCTTGTTCACATGTAACTCAACTCAGATTTTGGGAATTCCTCTACATATGTGAGTGAGTATTTGTGTGTATTGTGTATGGTGTACTGTACGCTGAACACTGAAAAGAGAACAAGAACATTATGTATATTCAATTGTAGCTGTAGACTGTAGTCTGTAGACACATCAGGCTGTAGGGTCTTAAAATATTTTAAGGAGAAAAAAAACAACAAGTATGAACTATGAACAAGATAGAACGGTGGAAGTGGGAAATATGTTGAGTTGTATGTAGTATGTACGCATTGTGTAGAATGTAGAATGTAGTGTACTTATTTTACACAGAATATGTAGCGTTTTTTCAATGACGATGAGTAAAGCAGAGTCAAAGTGCAAGGTAACAAGTCTCTTCTCATCTCACTCTACATAATAATAATAATACCTTTGTCTGTAATAATGTAATGTACATACTTTTTTTAGCTGTTTTGTAGATAGATGAAACAAAAAAAGAAGAAGAATAAGTAGAATATGGAATATGATGAACCACTAACGAAATAAAGAAATTCCTACATATTATTTTGAAAGCACAACAACCAACAACACAACTGAGCACAGAATTTGCTCCATCATTCATTTCAGTTCACTTTAATTGCATCATCTTTTGAGTTTTGAGCTTTGAGATCTGAGTGTTCAAAACAATTCAAAATTGAAATAGAAATGAACCCAGAAAAAAGTTAGACAGATTGTCAGAGTGAGAAAGAAAGAGAGAAAAACTGGAATTTGCAATTTATCCATAACTTTTGCCTTTTGCTGATTCCCATGGAATTCTTTTACTTTTCCTTTGCTATTTTTGTACACTTGTGCAATACATAATATATTGTGTCATTTGTTGTCTTATGAGGACTGGACGGTAACCTTCTGAAATGGAAAAAAGTACGAAAATTTTGCATTGTCTGGAATGACAAAGTGCTAAAAAGTTGAAAAGAGTAATGATGTTTACCTATACTAGCACGATATACAATATACGGATTCTGAAAGCTCTCGTAGTACACGAGTATTTATTGTCGATTGTCGAATGTTTAGTACATTGTATGTTCAATTAAATGTATTCAGTGTTCAGTGTACAATATAGCGTGGGAAAAATGTATTATCTCTGTAATTTATAATATTTATGCATTGTTATTATTGCTCCACAGTTCTAGAGTCCGGAGTCCGCAGTCCAGAGTTTGAGGGTTCATACAGAGAAAGAGAGAGAGAGAGGGAGACTTTAACAGAGTTGAATTTAGATTTGGATTCAGTGGATTTGTAATTATTATGCGTGAGCCACGAGTATGTTCTATATAATACATACGTAATACGTTGTAAAACAGTATAAATATTCTACGCAGATGTAAAATACATGTGATATATTTATTTATAAAGCTCATATAGAATATAGAATAATATAGAAGATTACAGATATAGATAAGTACTTATACATTATACACGTATACAACGCACAACATCATACTATAAAACATACATGTAACAATCCACAGGTTGTACATACCTGTACCTGCTCATGCAGAGGTTGAGATTATACAATAGAAAACAGAGAGTAAATCTGTTGGGGTATCAAGTACGTAGTACGCACTGTTGAGAAGAAGCAAGTGCAGTAAGGCCCTTTATGTTGCCCTGCCAGTGTATGAGTATTTCAATATGTACTTGAATGCTTTTAGACAAGGCTCAGGAAAATGTTTCCAACTCTTCACCTGTACACTGTACATTACATTACATACATGTACGTGTGAGTGTATACTTATACGTGAATACTACCTGCGGATGCCGATCCCCATTCTAGTTGCTCCTGCTGATGATTTTTCTTGTCCAGCCTGTACATTGCACATTGTACACTGTACACTGTAAATTGTACACACATATGAAGCTGAAGCTGAATCTCATTCAGTTGGTCCATTTACTTGGCCAGGTGAGCACCCCACGTATTACACTCCGTCAATTTCAACAATTCATCCTGCTTGTCGTCATAAACCATAACGATAACAACAACCATCAAGCATACTAGAATCTAGAATCCAGTAATCCACCCCCCTACTTTTGTGACTTCTGTGTTATTTACATTTTTTATTCAAAAGAGACAAACTGGAGATTTGAAATAATTTGGCATGTAGCTCCAAATATAAAAGTGAAAAAATAATCCGTACATCCTAAGCACTGTTAAAAGTTTACATAAACCCTAAATTTATATATACAATTGTGTACAAAAATGCACATTGTGTAATATAGTGTACATCAAATACTGTGCAAAATAAACTTGATCTGAGTAAGCAACAAGTTAATAATACCTGTTGAATGCCGCTACGTCTCTACGTCTAAAAGTGCCCCTTGCTAATGTAAAAATTTGCAATTGATCTACAAAGTTTTGGAGAGCAACCCGGCTACTGACTTTTGAGAACGGAGTACTGGAAGTGTATACGACTGGAGACTTGATATTGAAGTGAATTGTTCTGCCAAAATAAGAAAACTTTACAAAAAACTTTACAACTTTTCAAACTGAATCACTGATTTGTGCGTCAATAAACAATTGCAGAAGACTAATTTGTGCATGTGTATAACACTGCACATATGAAAAAAAGATATATATTGGAATACACAAATATATAGATACATACATGGTTCCTGCATTTCCTATTTGATTATTTTGAGATACTTTTGGACCTTAAAGCATGAGTGCCACCGCCGCCATAGGAGAATTTCAAGAGGTGAGTAAAAAAAATTCCATAATTTAGAAATAACTTTTAGCACATATATTTTTTTAATGAATCTATTGGATATAGGATATACGTAGGGGATATACGTAGTATGTAGTATGTAGGGCATTTATTTTTGTATTCAACTGATAACTAAAATCAACCAAGATTTCAATTTTAAATACCACGTTCCATTTCTGGAATCGGTTTTTGAATCATTTTAAGGAAATCTTTGTTAATTTTATTCTACTGGCTAATTTTATGAGCCACACATTTGACATTAACGTAAAAATTGAAAGCACAGTAAAGGACAAGCAATATGTAGCACATTAGACGTAAAACATAACCCAGGATTCTGCATACATGATCTTTATTTATAAAATTATGTTAAAAGGTTCATGTAACCCTTAATGTTCATGTCAAAGTCTCATAATGGTAATTTTACACATTTTCGTTTGTTCTCTTTCTCTCCTTTTATTACGACTACAGCGTTATCCATACAATATGCATCATAACATGAGATTTTACATAATTCTTTATTGTTTTCATCGTACATCGTACACCGTACACTAAGGTATTTAAATGGTATAAATTCACAAGCAAAAAAAAAACTAGAGAAGAATTTCCTTGGCTATAATTCACAATTTACAAAGTGCTATTGTCTTTGCTTGCAGTTTTTACATATATATGAACTTTGAACAATTAAAGCATTTTTTGCACAAGTATACAGTATACATACATATGTACATGTACATACATTGACTATTGGAGTACATGTTTGAAAATGTTAGGCCTCTTCATGTATATTGTGTAATGTGTATACACTACACATTCTCAGGATTTTTACTACAAAGCTCTGTGTTATGAGTTATGAATTACGAACCTTTTTCTCATATTTTACGCTCTGGTTTTACGAGTTACGAGTCAATTTTTTTCTCAGTGACTTCTTTTCGTACCCAGTTGTAAATTTTAAGTCTCCATTTCAAAGTTCCAAAGGGAAACCTCTTTGTGAGGATTTGGGTATATTTATGGATTGTTAGTGGTTTTTGGCACTATAATTTTAATTTACTTTCTTTTCCTGTCGTCACTTCGCACTAGTACCCATAGCCCATAGTCCATAGGTCAGCCACGCTCTAAGCAAAAAAAGAGGGCTCATATCTCATATATCTATCTATATGGCATACATGGTACACGACATACATATTTGTATGGTCAAGATTCCGGGAGAAAAGCTCATACAAATACACATAATATTTTTGTTACTGGTTTTCGCTTTTGCTCTATACTCTGTCTTCTGTACTCGGTACAAGGCAAAAGACAAACGGAAATGACAAAGTTTCATGTCACAAAATCTCCAGTTTTGATTTTGTTGCTCTCTGTTCTTGTGAGTTTAATGGTTCCATAAATTGGCCATTAAACAATAAAAAACACAAGTAATGGAACATTTTATGTGGAAGTCGTGGATATTGTGGATATGCAATATGTCTGTATTTTAATACTTGGAAATTAAGTTCCCTTGTAAAACCTACTTGTATAATATAATATAATATAGTTGAAGAAACATTTTAGTACGATTTTCATTAATCATATCGTACTCTGGGAAACACTTTGTGACAAAAAGAGAACAATTAAAGTAAATTTATTGAGCATTGAGAGGTTGCTCTAATGTCTAATGCATGCGTAATGTGTGCATTGTGCATGATGGCTGTACATCAAACTAGTGTGCATAATTAATATTTAGTCCAGACAGTAGACTCTAGTGTTGCATATTATTGCTCGTTCATAACTTGTGTTTTAAGTATGTCTCTTCAACATTTTTTGCATTGGCGGCATGTTAAGCATTAAATGGTGATTATTATTTGGTTGCAAAATTTAATTCTTCATAATGCATCAGGGATCACATGTACCTATTTCCTATTTCTGCATTGATGTAGGTTAAAAGTTAGAAGCTTAAAGAAGTTACCTTCAAATTTAAAATGGTACTTTTTATTATAATAATAATAATAATAATAATAATGGCAATATAACAATATTCCAATGTCTCGATTCCCGATTGTACAATAGAATCCTACCGTGGTAGGTGGGCTTGAGTCTGATCTGTACTTTTGTAACGGTACTTTTTATTATCAACCACCTGAGTTTAGTTTCAAATTATATCCAGCAGTTCATTCTGCAATGTGCATTGTGCAGTGTGGGAGAAATTAACTGAAATGGAAAGTTTTTCTAGTACATCCACAGGATATTGAGAATTGAAAGATGATAAGTGCTAAGTGATATATATACCCACCAACCACCAGCATATGTATTTATAAACCTACCTACATCATTTTAACTGTTTAGATTTTAGATATTTCTCTCACTCGTGGTAGTCCTTTACCAATTATTCTGCTTTCGTCTCGCTTTGTACACCATACACCAGATACTACACACTTCATCACATCTAACATCACGTTATCCACGGACACTTGGCTTGAAGTTTGAAGTACGATGCATTCAAAGTGCAATTTTGACATTTCCTAGCCCTTTTGAAGAGTACGAACAGGAAAGAATAAGACATTTTCTTGGGAATACAATCCAATCCTACAGCTCACCAGTAAAAGTAAATAGTAGTAAAGCAATTGGCTGGGCACTGGCCACTGACCAATAATCACAAAATGACCGTTGAAAGAAGCTAAAAGTAGTCGGAAGATTGTTTATTATTTACTACTCGACCTACCGCAAACTGTCTAGCTATCTGTCACAAAAAGAAACATTTTATTTTCCCTACGAAACTCTCAACTCTGGTACCTTTGGACATAAATACATTTTTATGACACGTAGACTTCTCTCCGTGCAAAAATTTGCATATCATAAAGTTATGATACCAGGAATTGTTTACAGTATTGACTATTAACTGTGTAAAAGCTTGAAGAAGCTTAAAAACGTGACAAAATTTACTTTTGTTTTTACCAGGGTAAGACTCGCAGCTCTGAAAATGTTTGCATTCAAAATACACAAGCAAAAACTTTATACAGAAGACAAAGTTGAATGTCTGACTCGTAATTCGTAACCCGCCATTGTAATATTATAAGAATTGCGGTTTTGTGGTTACAAAAAACTCAATAGAATAATTAAATGGAAAACGTATATCACATATCATAAGAATAGCTCGTATAGTTTCAAATGTAGCATGCAGCACAAGTCCCTTATTAGTATCATTCAGTGATACGGAAAAAGAAAAACAAAGTACTCAACACACATACATGTAGATGAGCTGCTTGTTCCTTTTGTTTGTTGATACTTTGTGTGGACTGTGGACTCTCGGTGCGTGTGTGATTACAATGTAGTAAATAGTAAATAACTGAAAAAAAATTGTATGGTCAGAGACACAAAAAGAAAGAAAGAAAGAAAGAGAGAAGAAGAGAGAGAGAGGCCCCAAGTCGTGCTCCTTTATTTCTTCCTCGCTATTATTACTTCTCTCTTACTCTTTTCGGCGACTACAATCACTAAAAAAGAAGTGAAAAAGAGGACCACAGATTCAAATGACTCTGTCTCAATGTTAATAGTTGTATGTTGAGCATGTAAAAGATTAGAATGGAATGCTCATTGTTTGTTCCAATCATTCTTTTTCTCTCCCTTCCTACAGAAACCATATACCATATACAATATATGTAGAAAAATATGTATTATGTATTCGTCTGTAGTCTACATGATCTGTGTTTCTTACTCTGGCTCTGGATTCTAAATTCTGGATTCTGGACGGATTGAATTGTGTCTGCTATCTATAGTGCCTAGTGTCTCGTGACAAGTTGTCGGCAGAAGTGCAATACTGTGTCTCAGTTTGTCCATGTGCGTGATAGGTATACTATACACTGTACACATATTCATTTCAGTATTCTTTTGTCTTGTCTCCATACTCCATATTTCACTCTTGTTTCAAATCTTAATTATATTATTAGTTGACAGTGTACAAGGAGACTTTCTTTGCTTTATTCCGCTCGTTGGCCTCTTGCTCTCTCTCTTGTATATTAAGAATAGCGGTTCCCTTTTCTTTACTCTCAGATTCTTCAAGTATGTACAATGTACACTGTGCAGTGCACTTTGTACACAGTGTTAATAATACACATCAACTATTTTTTAAAGACGAGCACCTTATCTAAAAGATATTTAGATTTCTATCTTTTTCAGCGCCTTTTGTATACAAAGTACAAAATAATGGAACTGTTTATCCTAAAATAACACCAGACACAAAACACAAGACAAATTACCCATGGCTTACTTATACCATCAAATTTTCATGCGGTTGGAGGCATGTGTAACAATGCCAATGGAAAAATGATTTAGATTCGGAAAAATGATACATTAGACATTAGACGTTAGGTATATTAGAGTTAGTATGGAGAATGGAAACAATAATATCAGCTCTTGAAACTTGAATGAGTTTCTTTGCAGCCAATAAAAAGTTCAATAATGTACAAGATGTTATTATTGACTATACATAATAAGCACACGATGGAAGTTGTAAGTTGTGAACGCATCAAATGCCAAATACCAAATACTGAATCCATTGATTAATACTGAAGAACAGACCATTTTTGGTGAGTAAAAATTGATTAAGGCGTTTTCATTTTTTCATGTTTAATTACAGATTACATCACGCCAGCGTTCTTTTTATGCATCCTCTAAAAATGAGCAACTTAAAACTTACAGTGCACACAATACATTGTAAGTTGTAAATTGTACATGCTACGCTATGGTCAATGTTTGGTGATCACTGATTACTGATTTCTGATTACACAGATGAATAGATAAAAATTATAGACTTTAGACTCTAGACTCTACACACATGCTTTAACTTACAATTAGGTGAGAACAAATAATAGGGAAGATGAAAAACTGGAGTAATTTGATTAACGTTCAAGGTCAGTCTGTACGCATATGAGGTATGAGAAAAATACTAATGCTAATATTGATCGTAATAATGATAGTTATTATTGATTTGGCCTGAACGTAGATATTAGATATAATAATATATTTCATAGGATAAACTTTTTATGGAGATTTTCGATTTTTTTAAAAAAAGTAGTAAAAAACTTGAACATTTGAATTCAGGAAGTATATATATATTAATTCTTAATGCATGTTTGATTTTATTCTGTATTCTGTATATTGTATATTGTATGCACACAAATTTAGACATACAAAATAGAAGGTACGAGAAACATTTGAAATTTGAAACCATGTACTTTAATGACTACAGAATAGGATGGTTGTGTACTGCGTAATTAATAGGGCACCATTTGACCATTTGACATGACAGGATAAAATGAGAGATGTGGCTGTTGTCATTGTTGACCTCATTCTGTATTCTGTATTCTGCACATACACTAAAAGCACTTTGTTTCTAGTTTCCACTCATCCCACGCATTTGTGCATTGCAAATTAAATTAAAGACTTTAAGGAACGAAAAGACAAACAAATGATATTGATGGTTTTGCAATTCTTAATTTGTTTAATTACTTGAGTGTGAACTTAATTTTTCAAACTCACTCGCTTCATTTAATCAAATTATAATTCCTTGATTTGAAATTTGAAATCACTATGAATTTTACCATGTGTAAAAAGGAATGGAAAAAAGTGTATCTTCTTTGCGTGCATGAAGGATAAAGGAGAACCGTAGACAGTAGACGCATGAATAAAACACGAGGTTGCTTGAAGACTAAAAAAATGTCTAGAAGAGAAGACTATAGAGCGACTCTATATTCTGTACTGTATAGTCGTAATCGTAGTTGTAGTTTCTAGTTGTTGTTGACTCCTACCTTTTGCATGCGCATTATGCACACTTGTGTAGTTGAAGAGACGTTTTGCCTTTCCACTTACACAGATGTATGCATTATGCATAGATGAGAAAAGAGAGTCCAGTTTTTGTAACTATACAGCAGCTTCTTACTCTCACCTACAGTCCCACTGAACACTACACACTACACAGTGTGTAAGAACATGCTTGACTACAATCTACAATCTATAAGCAAGAGAGCCATACACCATACAGAACTACACTAAATGAACAAAAAATGCAAATGCTATCAACATTGAACATGGTTTGAATAAGAAGAAGTACAAGAGGATAGTCGTGATGTCATGAATGGAGAATGAGAATGAGAAAGTCAACGGCGTAATAGTCATAGTCATCGTAATGATGCGTGTGCATATTCCAATGCGTTGACTAAGAGTCGCAAGTTGAAGTACGAGGAAGAAGAAACGAGATGATGAGAGTGCGTAAGTTCATTTTAGACGTGGGCGGAGGAAGACAGCCTCTGGCATTTGGCTTTGGCTTTTAATTGTACATCTTTTATCATTAAGTCAACTCACGCATCATCGTGAAATTGTAGACTGTAGACTGTAGATTGTAGACAGTAGAGTGACTTTGCTTCAAAGTTATTGAAAATCAGCACTTTGATCCATTTCTTAAGTTTGAGGCATGTGTTTTTTTTTCTTGAAAAAAACTAGCTGAACTCCAACAAAAATGTGACAGGTTTTTGTTTTTTCTTTTCCAATATTTCATGGGAACATTTTAAAGTTTTTCATTTAGAATTCAGAATTGCAAGTCATCATTCATCATGGCAGTTCTGCTCAATGTAACAAAACTTTTCTGCTCCCTTTGAAATCATAAATGAGTCATGGATTATCGACTTAAAAGTTGAAAGAGCCCCAAAAATGTCACTGAAAAGAGTAAATTAAACACATGCAAGTACAAAGTATTAGATTTTAAATGCAACTAAAGATGTCTTTGCTGTAATACGTTATAAATTGTATGGCATTATTATTTTACAGTTTTATTCTCTATTATTTATTTTTGAGTTTTGAGTTTAAGCTAATGTCATTATCCTCAAAATTGTAATGCACGATATTGCCAGATAGACAATGTGATCTGCTGAACACTGAACACGTAAATAATGACAATACATGAAATTTCATGTGTATACTGCATACTACAAATACTGTACATTGTACATATTCATGAGTTCATAACTGTGAAGGTATCTCAAATCTCAAATCTAAAAGCTGAAAACTGATGAAGACGTATTATTTATTTTCCAGTTGACTGTATTATAATGATCATGCATGGTCCTCGGTACATATGAATTTTGAGAATAGGATGTGACATTTTGAAAGGCGTTCTGAGTTCTGACAATTTCCTAAAAAACAAAGTCAATGTGAAAAAAGAGAGAGAATGAACTCTAAAGACTAAAGACTCAAGACAAAACGGAGACAGACAGACAGTCTCAAGTAAGTAGGTTCATTTCTTTTCCCAGTCAACTAAAGTCTAAAGTCAGTTCAGTTATTCCTTATTCCTTATTCAGTCCCACCCAACACAACAGATGAATTGAAATTGAATAATACGCATAGGAAATGAGATTTTTGCATGGGAATTGTGACTAACTCTCTTTGCTGATTCATTATTGCCATGTCATATATCACCAGCATCATTCTTTGACTTCAAGTCTGGCATATGAGCACAAAGTACAAAGTACAAGTCAACTGTACAGTAGATGAAACACATTTATTTAGTCTCTGTTATTCAAACTTCTCTGTCTTGAGGATTTCGAAGAAAAACATTTTAACTTGAATATCCGTTTGATGTTTGACAGATTTCCATCTTCTCTTTATATTATACACAAAGAAATTACAGTAAAACAAAGTAAGACAATAATTTCACATTTATGATTTACTTAATGTTTATTTATCAGGTAAAAAATATTAATTGCAGTGCAACAGTATATGCTTTTCGTAGAATTTTATACTTCATAAATACTAAAAAGATACGAGGTCTAGTTTTTGGCAGGAATTTGTTTCAAGTTTCAGTGGAAGACAGAAACATATTGATGCAGACACGTAAATACTTCAATACGTAAAGACTGATATTAGATACTAGCGATTAGTGATACATGATGTCTGATGTCACACACAGGTGACATTTCCGAGTCTTTAGCCTGTTTGGTCAAAAATGTGGCGGAGTAGCATCCGGAAAGACTTAAATATGTATGGAACAAGCTTTTCGCATCTATGGTGCTTATATTAGATATCCATCATCCGCTCTTTATTTCATAGCGTTTTCTGAGTTACAAATATATGTACAATACATTTTTGTATTTGCTCACTTCTTGGTTCTTGGTCGTGTGTGAGGAACGCATCTCATGCTCCTTGTCGAAGATTATACAAACTATATGACACATGGGCATTGGACGTGCTTTAACACTTTATACTTTATAGTTTTGAGTTTTGAGGTTTGACTTTTGTTAAAACTTGACGAGTGTGCTGAAGTACAACTGGTAGCTGCTGTATACTTTTTTGAGTACATTTCACAACTGCCCGTTGTTATCACCATAAACCATAATATTGTTATATATTTATATTTTACATGCTTCTTTGTCTGTTACGTTTGTACTAACATTTACTCCTCATTATCCATAATCCACAATCATAGGCCAAAGGCCATGAAAAGCCATGAACTTTGAATCAACATTTACTTATGAAACTATTTCTTCCTCTCTAATGTCTCATGTCTCAAACTATCTAAGTTTTCAAAGATGACAATTCTGCCTAGTGATTTACGCTACAAATTATCCGTAGCATCTACTCACATCCAGTTGACATTTGTTGACTGTTCATGTACAGTCATTCTCCTTCTCTCTGTCTAGTTTCTAGTCAAACAATACAACACGTATTACAAGACATTTTATTATTACTTTTGTAGGTACAGCTCTTTTTGTACATGTACATTGTGTATGTATGTGTTTTACAAAACATGTCATCATAATCACAGAATATTAGTTCCGTTCAAATAGCAAATAATAACCATTATGCACATTTAGTCATTCATTTTTGCCCGTTTAACTTTAGAAAAAAATAAACTATCATTAAGATTTTCCTTCATGCTCCATTCACCATTTATAGTTTTTTATTTCAAATTGTACAATGTATAAATGTCAAAATATACCTTTTTTAAACAGGGTTACTTGAGTACTGTACTGTATGAAGATTTTCTACTAATATAATTTATTGTGATTTGTTATGATCTGCCCCCCTACTTTCTACATTCACTGCGACAGTTTTTCGACTCACCTTCGTAATTGCCAACTTTAGTTTTAATGATTTACTCTGTAAAATGTAGTACAATGTGACATTCGGATACGTCAAGTCATGTAATGACAATAATAAGTATAATATTTATGTAGTATTAGACTAGGCTCAAATTTAGAAGAGAAAGGGGGCAACTTTATCTGAAATCTTGTACTAGTACGAGTCGTCTCTTATTGAGGTTCCTAGAATTGAAATGGGAATAGGTGAAATAATAATAACAATCACAACAACTTGATGCTTGATGATTGATAACAAAAATAAATAAACAAGTAAACGTCTCTTGGTTTTAAGTTTAAATTTCACAGTGAACTATGGCTTTCGTGTTTTGTGGTTTGAAGCAAACTGGCTCATGAGCAACGGAATGTATAGTGTGAGTTGAAGCTTTGAAACAGTTTCACAACGTCTCTAACACATTACATGTGGAAGATAGAAGAATGGGTGACTGTGTCAGTAAAAAATAGAGGAGCGTGTGGGTAGTTTGATGGTGGATGGTACCAACGGGTAAGAAAATTAGTTTATACACCAAATATGGACTAAATTAAAGACTTACAATACAAATAAACCACGGTATGATTATTAGTGATTAGTTGGAATGATTGATTTGATAGGAGGCGCACCCATTTTATGCTCATGTCACTAGTCACTATTGTAACATATGTACCGTGCCGTGTACAGTGTACAATGTACATATGGTAGGTACAAGATTAGCATTTTGCTTCCACTAGCCTTGTACACTACTTCGGATGATGATACAGGCAAAAGTCAGGCATGATTTATATCAGATTTTAATTCAGAATAGCATATGACATAAGACACAAGACACATGACTAATGCTTCATATCATTCATCACTCCACAATTACACAATAGTAATTGTTGTGGTATGAGGGACAAATCAGAATACTGATATTTTATTAAAAAAGGTACAGAATAAAAAGTAAGACAGTAAACAGTAAACACTCCACAGTCACTATCCACATCTCGTGGTTCATGAAGATTATGGATGATGATGCCATTGTGAATTTATTTGAGGACATTAATGGCGAAAATTCTATATGATTCATCCGAATTTCATCCATACCTGACAATTATTAGTACAGCTCATAATTTATTACCCTTTCGTTTACTGTTCATTCTCTTCATTCATACTCATTGAGAATGGAGAATCGAGGATTGAGAATTGAGAAGGGTTCGACGTGTACCTCTCAATTATTGCATTATGCATCATTTTAGCCCAAAGGCTCGTTTATCCTCGCGACATGTATCATCGGTGTGTAGTCTGTACATTGCTTCATTATTGGAACCTTTTTTGTCTATTGCACCTCGTGCCCTAAACTTTCGATTTCAAATATGAATTTTATGTATGGACAATGGAGAATTTACATGCAGCATATCAAATGCTTCTTTGCTTTTGTTTTTCAAGTTTACTTTTGCATAACTTTTTTAAGCTCGTAAAAACTTTTAAGATGCTAAAGAATACAAGGTGTAGAAATAGAGATTAGCATAATACCAATATTATTATTATTATTCTTGTTCTTGTTGTGCTTTTGGGCGACAAGAAATATAAATAGCCGAATAGTTTTACCGTATTCGGATGTGTCAGTTTTCATCCGAGTATTTGAAATCTCTACATAATCTGCTTAGTTACAAAAGGTGTTTTATACTAATTTCTCCATGTACCTTTCACCTTTAATACCTTGACGCGTGTACATGACTGTAATAACAGGCAAATTTTGACCATATTGGTCGCTTGCTGTTGATGTTGCTGTTGTTGTTCTTGTTTTACAAACGTTTTCTTCCATGCCTCCATGTTCGTGTACAATTTGTAGTGACTAGTGACATTGGTTATTATTCCCTGATAATTACTAGTTACACGTTCACTTTGCGAGAAAGAGACTTGCCACTCATCAGAGTAAATGCTCACGCATGTACAATGTACATCTGTACCTTTGTAAACATCCACACACACATTTCTACTCGTATTTGTATTCGTATTCGTGATTTAATGGTTCAATGGCTAAAACCAGAATCAAGAATCAGAGAATGAGCTACGATGCATATTCACATTCAATGTAAATGAGTTGAGAGTCGAGTATTATAAATTTTTTAAATGATCCGTTGACTTGTGTGTATAGAAGTAGGTATAAATTAGTCATATTATATTACATTATTGTCTGTGTTCAATGGTGCGAAAAGCATGATTATATTTGGGGAAGTGTAATTATTTTGGCAGTTATACGACCCGTTAATTAGAGACAGAAACAAAAAGAGTGAGAGGGAAAAGCAGCACCTTTTTTGTACCAAAGCAAAGGGCTCTTTTTTCTCGAATCTCAAAGCTCAAATCTCAAATCGCTCACAAACTTAAAACTTAACATGCATTAGTTTTACATGAATACCGAATGCCGAATACATGATACGTGCACTTCTTTTGTCTACTAAAACCTTTATAATTTTTACATACCACATATACGTATTACGTACTGACAAAGCTAATGAGAAGAGTAGGTATAAACTCTAAACACGCGCTTGGAAATCTTGCACACCACACGTCAGTTTATAAATACTAAACACACGTTGTCCTTTTTAAAGTTGCATGCTCGTCCTCTTTTTATTACTAAAACATACGGCTAGTTTTTTCATCCCCCTAATTTTTATCTTGGTGCGTTTGATATTTTATACAATGATTTTTTAAAGAGTTATTTATTTTTTAAATAATATTCAATCTTTACTGAAATACCCAAAAAGTTTGAATTTTAAAGAGAACGAAATCATTTTTGTTCATAAATAAATACTTTTAGTTAAGGAAACATAAAAACTTTGATCCAAAATTCAAGTTCATTTTCCTTAAAAATAAGACAAAACAGACAGAGCTGCAAAAAATTTAAGTTCTGAAACCTTTTGGCTTGAATACTGAATACGCATAGTTCATATCTCACATATAAAAATGCAGGTAAAACTTTCTGGATTCTGCATTAAAAATCAAATTTAACTGTGTGAAAAGTGTAATAGGTATATGTGAAAAATAAATGTGAATTAGATTGAAATATCTACATTGAATATCATGTACAAACTACAAACATTCAACACTGAGACAACAACAACATACTCAATATTGGTCTTTGTACATGTATGTTGATGAATATGGGAAATATCCTACAACTATATGAAATTGTGTTCTGTCATGCATGGTGATATTCGAAGCGATACAAAACAATGAGGGAAATGGAGTTTGAGCGGAAGACTGGTAATAATAACAATAAGGAACGCATGGAAAAGCCGACTAAAGGAAGTTGTCTATGTATATTACATTTCCACTTTATTTGGATTTTTTTGACCGTAGTGCTCATTCTCCATGTATAATGTACATTATAGATTACATTATATTCAATTCCGTCTCAAGTCTCAAGCGCAGCACCAACAGATTTCGTAGAATCGGAGCTCATTCTGATTCTACATTGAATATTGTGTTGTATCAGGAACAAAGAATGAGAACGAGCTCCAAATATAATATCAGAAGCAAATTTTTGTTCATGAGGGAAAAAATGACACTCCAAATATTAAACATTAAATGGAAGTCAAATATATATTATTTTGTATAATTTTTAACTAAGCTCTTGGATTTATAAATTTCATCAACTAATCTATTTTTCACCAACAACAACGTGATTTCAAGTTTAATCAGTATCTAATTAAATTATAGAATCATTCCATTTTTTCCCGACCCAACCGTTGCATGAGGATGACAAATATCATGTTTTTCAAAAGAAGAATAATTATTTTTTATTTTACATCTCGTGCATTGTATTTTATACATATTACAAAGTCGGAACGTTTGAAAAATGTACTTATACAATATAATATATAATATACACGTATGATTTTATTATAATTTAATATGCATAAAGTAGGAAATGCCGACTTGAGCACTTGAACTTGAAAGTTTTGAAATGGTCTTGAATGATGATAAGATCATGAAATTATGTTGATGCTGATGATAATGATAATCCTTTGCATCTTGACTCTATTCACTTTTGCACATATTACATTATAATTGTGAGGATGCTTGATGCTTGTAAACTTATCTTGTTATCTCCTTTATTATGCATTGTACGTCGTACGTGCAATGTATACATAGACTTTTGTCTTTTGTATGGACATTTCTATCCTATTTTAACTTGACTTTGAATTCCACTCAAGAGCAAGCAGTCAGCAGTCCTCTCCAGCACGCGGCTGTTACTTGTTGCAAATAATAAATACTAAATAGTAAATGCAAAATCTCATAATCAGCTATCAGAACCAAAATCTACAACAGGAAAAAACTCCAGCATAAACTATGTATATACGAATATAAAAGATTCTTTTCGGATAAGACATGATGAACATTTCATGTTATCGTTACTTTATTTATACATTCATCTTCACTATATTTATTTAGATACGTTTGCACTTAGATTTTTGGTACATTTTATCACAATCATTGTTGTTGTTGTTATTTGGCTACTTCGTTCTGCTTTTAACTTTTAACATCATCATCCTCATCATATGGGAAAGAATACTCGACTATCGAGTACTCAATGCTCAACACTCAACACAGAATACAGTGTAATTGGAAGAGGAATCCGGAAAAAAAGATCTCATTGACATTGCATTGTGTGCTCCATTGTGTAGATTATGCGTAGATAAATGGGAAATATGCGAATTGCCAATAGTCATGTAAAAATTTACCATGCGTAACTAAATGATTTATTTTTGTATCAAGTTGAAGGCTGTTGTCTCAATTCTCAATTGAATCTAGAATCTAGACTCTAGATTATAAATACTGAAGATATGTAAAAAGTAGAATGTAGAGTACATTGTACAAGCATTATTTTAAACCCTGATGCGATTACTTATTAAATTTAATTTTATAGGATGTCATTACAATGAATGTAAATGTAGGTAAATGGTAAATGTCGTCAATATAAGGAAATCAAAAGTACAATACAGATACTTGTTTGGGATGGAATACTAAAAGAAAATTATCAAGTATCAAGTTTTAAAAGTATCCAGGAATGTCACATTATTTTTATAGATTGTTTCCCTTATTTTTTCAGTCGCACACAATACACAAACAATGATACACAATACACAGTCAACAGTTATAATAAATGGCGAACATTGGAAAATTCGATCCATTCGCATTTTTTGTGCTCCATAAAAAAATAAACTCATGTTTTCAAGGAACATCACATTGAAGCGGATTTACGCAGTGGACACTAGATACTAGACACTAGACACTACGAGTGGAAACTGAAATTGCACATCAGATGTACAATTTGGTCTATGTGTTACTGTTCTTGCTCGCATTTTCAATTCATTACACATTTGACATTACAATACACAATACACACTGGACTGAACAATACGATAATTTGAAATTTGACCGGCCAACGAATGAATAACAAATTAGATTGACTTCCCATTTCCCCATTTTTTCACACGTTGTGTATTTAAATGGGATATCGAATACAGAATACAGAGATGTGAAAAAGTTTGAATAGATGTGTCAAATAAACTGCCGAGTGTTGTGTCGAGTGTGAGAGCAGAAACAAATTGGGAAAAATTCGAGTCCAACAATAATTAACCAGCTCCCAATTACAAATTAGCAATTTATTTAAAATGTAACCTTCAGCTGGACTGGAATACTACTCGTGATGAATCACTTCCCATTGTAAATAATGAAAGAACATCCTCATCAAAAATTCTTGATTTTTTAGATAAATAATGCTAACAAAGAATTCATCAAGTGCAAAAACTCGTACGGTATTTTTCAGCTTACTGAATCAACTCAGGACTCAAGTGACTCATTTGACTCGTTTTAGAGAAACAAGAAGCAAAGCACGTCATTTAATTGTAAAACATAAAATGTACAAGAAAGGTCAAGATTTATTTAATTCATGGATCAAGCTGATGCATCACCTTTATAATATTATTATAGAATTATAGATTCGCAGCATGAAATCACACATTGCACATATCCAACAGGTTTATTCACTGTTCACTGTTCAGTTAATAAATCGTCTTTGATGGTGCTTCAAGCTATTATATCTTGTTCTGCGAGTGTGTATTGAGCATTGTACATTGTGCATGTTTTAAAATGTACAGCATAACTTTTCATTCATTCACTCGTTCATTTTGTCACACCTCTCCTTTCCACGTTTTAGCTGCATTGATCCGGCATCGAAATATTTACAAGAGTAGTCATCAGAGAGAGAGCGCGCATTATATTATTCACTATCCATTGTGCATTAAAAACTGCATTTTTCAAAAGTAGGTTTGTCAATATACAAACTGATGACTGAATTTCCGTTTCTTCAGTTTCGCTCAAGATTCTGCTAATTCCTGATGCACTGAAGGAATGACTTCATCAAATGTAAAGTGAAACCATGTGTCTATTGTCTATTAGTTACGTGATGGGTTCACATAATATATTATATATTATGGTACGTTATAAAACTGTACGAGGACCATACATGAAGCTAAAGTTGTTAAAGTTGAGTTTTCCTTAACAGTTGTAAAATTCTATATGTTTCTTTGGAAAAATAATATTCTGCTTCAGGCTAGACACATGATTAAGCTCATTTCCAGCTCATTTTTTTTACTTACATGTAATCATTCGTCATTTATCCCTATTCCATATCACTGATGACTGATGAATCATGGAAAGTGAACGCGTGTAATGGGTAATCAAGTCTTTGTGGTGATTGTGCACTATACACATGAGTTTTGAAAATGTTGGCTGTACAGTGTACAGTGTACATTTCGTCGTGGCTAACTAGTGAAATAAAAATAATATGAGCAGTACAATACAATATTACAGGGACAGGATACAACTTGTTTGTTTAAAAAATTATGACTGATTTCTCCTACGCAATGCGCAATAAGCAATCCTAATGATAATGCATAAAAGAATTTAGAATCTAGAATCTAGACATAGTAAAAACCTGTGTCAGAGCTAGTAAAATTGTGTTATATTCGCATATTTTAATAACTCATTAGTTCATCTAGAGTCTAGAGGCCTTGGAAATCGGTACTGATTATTGATATCTGAGTTAAAATATGTAATATGTAAATAGTTTTTATGTGTCATCGCATACCTGTACCAAATATCAAATACCAATTTACAAGTGTGGCTCTAAAATTTAGAAAGAAAGATTTAGTTTTAAAGTTGAATTTTCTACTTTTGTGTCAAAAATTTGAACACGTTTGACGTTCGATGTTCATGTATCTGATATTTAATTTAATACTGAATACTTTTACTTGTTTCTATTTCACAGATGTGGCAAGATATTGAGCGGATGATTATGCAAACGAGCCTTCCATTGAAATCAGATTACCTTCAACTGGAGAATGGAGACAACGAAAAAAATTCTACCTGTCACGACCACAGCCTGAACCAACGTGACGGCATTACGACCACGACTTCCCTTGGACAATTTCACCACAAACCATCTAGTCTCAAAGTAAGTCAAAAGTCATTGAAATAATTCATCATAGCTCATTTCTAATTAAATAATTCTTCATGCACACTTTTTCAATGTACAACGTAAAATGTACAATGAGCTTCTGTTTTATGGATTGATGAGGCATGAGACATTTTTAATATGTAATATTTACTATGAATACATTCAAAACGAAAGTACTTTCGCATACACTAAACAGCAAATACAGGAGAGATGTAAAAGATTCCTCATTCTTTTTTATCCGTGTTCTGTCTCATCACTTGATTCTTGATTCTTAATCACTTTTCATAGTGCGAGAAAGCTATTTATCATTCTCCAGACCCCTCCATATACAATGTACAATGTATACGTATGTGTTTAATGTGTTTAACATGTAGAATACAAAATGTCATCAGTATTAAATAATGCTTAAACTACACATCGTATCGTATTATATTGTGAAAGAATAAGAAAGTTGAATGAATTACAAGTGTAAGCACTCACAACTCACAAGACATTCATTATATGACGGTTTAACTTGTTCTTTCTCAGTTTGATGCTCGTATTTCAAATGTACACAAAGGCTTCATTTCATCATCATCATCATCAGTATCATGATCTTCGTCGTCGTCTGCTTCTCCTTCGTCTTAGTCGTGGTCCTAGTCGGAGTCATGATATCATGAATGAAAGTACCTGATGTGGACGTGGACGTGTTATAACTAACTACTGGTACTATTCACTATTCACACAACACACAATACATAATGATAATAATGCAGTTCCATCACATTCAAAATTCAAAGCGACTGTGTATAACCAAAACCTCAAACAAACAAAAAACAGAGCCGCCGAGCTTCTAGTTTTTTTACCTGTGAAGAAAAGCTAAAGTATGTAGAGATACATTAGTAGTGAGTACATCTGTAATCTTTAGGAACAGCACGTTAGAGCTATTACAAGCTATAACATTCAATATTCAATACAACAACATAATAACAGAAAAAGTAGGAGAATACAAACAGATTATTCATATTCAAATTGTCGAGTCAGACGCACGTCTTTTAGGGAGCGAGCGAAGCGAGCTCCCCTTATTCTATCATGTTGTCTGTCTGTCTGTCTGTCCGTCCGTCTGTCTG
>JAQGBH010000896.1:0-40458 GCA_034698265.1 Sminthurinus aureus | reverse complement strand
CTCATTTAAAATACATGGTAAACTTTGGTGACCTTGCGCGACCTCAAACTTCAAGTTAATTAACTGAAATTTTCAGACGTTGTTTTTTACACTAAAAGGAACAATATGGCGGGGTCCTGACTTAAATTTTCTCAAAACATGTTTTTTTGAGGATCTCTAATGTACATTCATGTTCATTGTACATTGTACACGTATACATTATACATAGTATAGTAGCAAGTAATACAGTAGGATGTGGAGAGACGAGAGACGAGAAAGTGGAAAACTTTGGAAAGAGCAAAACGTGAATACGACATTGGTTGATAATTAAACCTATAAATTTTCAAGCCGCAGTCAGTAGTCGGAACTGAATTTCAGCTGAGTTAGTATTTTCAAATCCGGTATGTGATTCTCTCGCTTTCTCTTCTTCTTCTTCTTCGGTTTCTTATTCGTCTGCATCTCCCTCTCTTTGCTTCTACTGCTCCATTCCCATTTCTTCATACCATTTGGAAATAACCGAATATCTTGAAGGGTTCTCCAAGTCCACAAGTATTCAAAAGGAAGTGGAAGTACAAAGAAAAAAAAACACATTATAAAAAACTAGAAAAACGAATGAGAACCTGCACTTTGTATAGGTATGTACAAATGTATAATATATAGACGTGGAGAAATGGATTGAAAAATGTATATATATTATGGTACATATACAGTTTTGTATAAATATATGTACATTCTACATTTTACATTTCTATTTAGATTTATGTCATTTTAATTTATGAATGAAAAATTTTATATATTTTATACAAAAAATACAGAGTCTCCAATATACATAATAAAATAGAATGATCCGAGTACATAATTGAATGGTAAATAAGACAATAATAATTACCAAGTGTCTTTCCATACTTCCGACTATACAAATTTTCGAGAGTTCGAGAGATTCTTTTTTTATTCGTGATTAAATCAGAAATTGGAAGGTGTATTAAAGTGAGGTTTTAATTGTAATTAACTTGTTCCTTGTAGTATATAAAAAAGTGTTGAATGTGTATTTTAAGTACAATATCATTTGAATTTATAATATTTGTCATTTTTGCCCCAATTGCCGTATAATGGCCTCATGAATTTATTCTTACTTCCTTCTTCACATTTTTCTGAAACGAATGAAAATTTAAAGTGTAAAAAAAAAGGAAAATGTTGAAATCCATCCATCTAATAAAATGATATATAAGTACATGATATTTACATAGATATTAGTATGTAAATCACAGAATATTCATAACTCCAATTTTAGAAATTTCCAATCTCCGTATACGATCCTTAAACCCAGTAATACTGAAAAATTAAAATAAAATAGTAGTTGCAGTATATAGGTACTTTCGATATTTTCCAAAAGTTTCAATATAATTAGTCTAGTTTTGCACCTTTAACTACATGTTTAATTATTTGTACAGTAAAAGTGCAAGTGTACACAGAAATCTGTGATAATAATTTACCAGTGTGTAAATATGGTGTCATTTCAGTTCTGTACGTGAATGATGAACGATTTCAAAGATTTCTAAGAACATTCTTTGAATTCAAAGAGCTTTGTAAGGTTTTTATTCCTCTACGATTGTATTGTCAATTATGATTAAATATCCTTAAATATTATTGACAATTTGTTACGTACGGTAAATCAATTGTCATTCTATTTTATTAATCCAAACTAACAATTGGTTATCATTTATCTAAAAATCATTAAAGATTAAATAAAAAAAAACATTTTACAAAATGTGGATCACAGATGGAGCTTATCAGGGTCGACTCGCGCGCACGATTCGAAATGTTAACATTTTTTGGCGAGAAAGAGCTGAAACCAAGAAATAAGTTTTAGTCAGATTGATCACTGTGATGAGAGAGGATCAAAAAAAGTGAAATAGTAGTGTTATTATATTACCTAGTAGAGTTAAGTAAATACAATACAATTATCATCTTCTTGAAGGAACTTGATCATTTAATCAAAATTATATAAATAATATATATATGCTCCGGAAATATCTACTACAAAAATAAACATTCAAACGAGTTATCATCGCCACACAAAACTACATTCTCATTATACTTCTTATCTTCTTATCTTACTCTGTATTTTGTTTGCGTCCAAAATATATAAATACAATATAATACAATTATTATTATTATTATTACTGTAATATTCATAGTTCTTGATTGTTCACATTGTTCAGACTTCAAAAACATACAAGATTTAGATAAATAATCCTCAACAAAACAGGAAAAGGAGAAGAAGAATAAATCTGTAATTCTACAAATATTTATATTGGAGACAAAACAAAAGTTGTAACAAATGATAAATGACAAAAATCCAGCAACAATATTATTTGAATCGTGTCGGTTGATAAATATTTATAATTTAGTGTTATAACAATTAATACAAGTATACAGCGACAACCCTGAAAAATTCACCCAGACTACTCAAAGTAAGTAAAAAAAACAATCATTATTTTTGTGTAAGTATATTATTATCATAATCATTTTATTTTGTAGTTGTAGTTTGGTTAATACCATCTTCTACTATTATTATTATTGTTATTTGTTTTTTTTTTGTTGTAAATTGTAAAGTTATCCGTCTTCAACCATGTAAGTATGTCTATCGTCTTTAAATGTGATGGTGTCGTGTTGTTGTTGTTACTCGTGTTTTTATTTTTTGTTCTTGTGATCAAAAGTTTCATCTGTATCCTGGAATTCGTACCATTTTATTTGTTTCATTAATTGTAAGGAATTGAAATTAAGTGCATGGAATTCCTTCTCTTCGTCTTCATCATTAGCAATTATTTGTTACATCGTAATATGTGTTTGGAGTTTGGAGTGTCTGTACTTTGTAGTTAAAACAAATCAGAGTGTAATTTATACTACGTAGTACGTACCACAAAGTATTTAAAAGTTTAACGAGTTGCGATTCATTGTGATTCATCGGTTTTTTTTGGAAGAGTTAAAAAAGAATTTTTATTTCTAATGTCGATTTTCAATCAAGAGTTTCCTTTGTAGTCATGTGTGAATCAGAATAAATGGTCATCAATGTATAGTTTTTTAAGACTACAAAGAATATCATAAATCCACATATTATAATTCCAACAAGAATAATGATAACGGGATATCATATCTCTTATGTAAAATGACTTACATTATATCTTTCTGGTGGTTTTGTGTTTGTTGTTTGTTGAATGTTTTTCCAATAGAGAGTTTTTATAAATTTAAAACAGAGTATAAAGGATTCTGTGGTTATTAAAAATAAATTCGAATGACCGGATGTAATTTTTGTTTGTTTCATAATAAACAATACAATTTAATATCTTACAGCTAGTTGAATAAAAGTATTTACTATGGACAATGTCATAAAATAATATCATGTAAAAATTAAAACACCGTATCATATGACTGCGTAGATAAAACTGTATATTTCTTTTTTGAAAAAAAGAGGAAAACATCCACAAATTATAAAGGAAGCAAGATAATATAATATAATTTAACAAAAAAAAAACAAACTAGTAAAATATACATGGATACATAAGACTATTTTTGTATAATTTCAAGAGTTTATAGTGGTAAAAGTAATCCACCATAGCCGGAATCTCAATCTCCGAATCTTCTTATTTTTCTCTGCCTCTATACAGAATACAGATACATCTGTAGACATTCTATGAGAGGATTACTTTACTTTTTAATGCCAACTTGCAAACTTTTTTTTTGTACGCACACGAGGGCCACACACACGTATTCTTTACATATTTATTTGAAAATCCAATAAGTTGCTGGTTAATGTATGTAATGTGTATTATTATGTTTTGTGTGTGTGTACTAAGTATGATATAATTTTCATCCGTATCAAAATGTACCCGAAAATGTGTAACAGATATAATTCTTTTTTTTTGTACAACATTCTATTATGCATACATTATTATATTATATTCTCTTTTGACTTGATACAATTTGATGCAGATGCATTGAATTCAAGATTGTGGTCTTAGATAAAATTGTGGACATATTTTGTAATACATAACAGCAGAAAGTGGCATTGTGTGTATGTGTGTGAGCGTCTCTGTGTGTGTGCGGAGTAATATAGTAAGTCACCGTCTTGTGTGTAGTTTTCTCATAGCAATAGTACTTGTGCATGGAATCGAATGTCGACTGTCAAGTCACATTAAAGTAAAGACGAAGAACGAAATGTTTTTCAGAACTAGAAAAGATTGAGAGAGAGAGACAGACATAGAAGAAGAAAAGAGACAAGTTGAAGTACTAGAAGGCGGAAAAGGGTGAATGTACATACAACTATAGACACACACACACATCAAAAGATGTACAACTAATACTATACTTTTTATCTTTATACTTTTATGTACAAACTATGTACAGATGTGTGTCTACGTGAATGTACAGTGTACATATATTTCTACTATTTTTTCAAGTGTAAATATAATTCATATACCATTGCATTAGATTTACAAAAGACAAACAGATAGATAGATATGTATAGATAGATCTGAAGAACAACCATGCACACGTACGTAGATATAAAGTGAGCGAGTTGAATTCAGAAATGGATGGATATTTTGCAGAGTTGGGAGAGAATAGAAGACGTAGAAGAGAGAGAGAGTGAACTATGCTTCAGTAATACTGGGTAGAGTTGAGTTGAGCGGGGATGGGAAGTCGGTGCTCTGTGGCTGTGGTGACCTGATCTGAATTTTCAATTGAAGATATAAAGCCCAGGTCGAGAGTTTGGTGGTGTATATCTATCCCTGTGTGTATGTGTACTGTTTGTAGTACACTAGAACTCTCTCTATCTCTCTCTCTCTCTCTAGTATTCTTCCTCCAAGGGTGTGATGTAATTTCAAGGAATTTTTGATGAATTCCCCAACCCATTTCACTTCTTCTTTCTTGATGTTGGGTTCTTACTGATTCGCGTTCCTTGTAGAATACAATACTATGGTTCCTTCAGTCTCTCTTTATATTCGACTCATACACAAGTCATACGTCTCACTATCTTCTCGTCTTATAGTTAAAATGAGTCGAGGATGACTCTGCATTTGCTCTTTTCCTTCGTCTGTCTCACTACGATGAATACTACTAGTCCTATTACTACTACTACTGCTGCTACGACGGCTATAACACAACCCACATACACATCCGTACAGAATTTATACGATAGTTTATATCATTCACTGTAGACTTTACCTTGGTTTTGATGTAATGCATGCGAGAGAGCATGAGAGGATAATATCAGTCTTCCATTTTCTGCTTCCTGGCTCTTTTTTCCTTCTCTCTCTCTGTCTCTCCTTCATGATGTAATTTTCTCCTTGTTCATTGCATTCCTTCTACCGTGCAAGCACACTTTTCTTTTCTCCCTTCTCAAAAAAAAAACAGACATATTCGCTATTGCCACCGTAATAGAATATAACTCTGTGATTATACACATGTATACTGTAATAAATATATGGTATAGTACTTATATGGTGTATGACATACTCTCAATTTTCGTTGTATAATATATTGATATAATATAATATTTGTACGATATTTTTCTTCTGTCTTTTCTATGTATATATATGTAACGTCCGTATATATTAATATTCTTATAGTCAAAGTCAAGAATTCTTATAATGTAGTATAGAATAATAATAATACTATTACGTCTTATAAGTTTATGCAGGTATGAAGTCACACAAATGGAACAGAATTATATTAGGTCGTATTAGTTAGAATGACTTTCATAATATTTTACCATGAGGAAAAACGTCTTTCACGGTAATGAAATGATTTTTGGTCATGTCAGATTAACCCATGAGATGAGATTTGGATACATACATATGCCTATATGTGTAGAACATGTAATTATATTAAGGATATAAAAGCAATAATATTGTGGGTAGTATAAAGTAGTTTTCCTTCAAACATTTTTTGACTTTTCAGCAAAATGTAGAGACAAAATGATTGTACAATTTTCACAGCAGTATGCATTTACTTTGAATTAGAATGTCATGTAGAGAAGTTATGTTAAATACACTAGAGTCATAATATACAACGATTTTTCAACTTCCTAACTTTTAGTTTTATACTAGTAGAGGTATACTCGTTATCGTTGTTGTTCTGTATGTATGTATGTATTGTGATTTGAAATGCAAAACTAAACAGATGCCTGTCGTGTATTTACTAATGCTAACAAAAACACTAGGAAAAAACTACCATTCGTGGGTAACAAAATCACAGTGGTACTGTGTTTCCGCTGTTATTTCCTCCTTGAATTCCATTATTTTTGGACGATTAGATAGTTTAATAAGTTTTACTTGTTCAACGTATTATTATTTTGCCGTGTTTTTATGCCTGTACATTGTATGCCTGTATATACATGAATATTGTATAGTAAATGAACTTACAGGCTCGTACACATTTTACCATGCAAAGCTATTTCCTACTAGCTTGTATATTTACATGGCACGAATATAAAAAGAAAGCAAGAAAGTAAAAGGAACGGAAAGAATGTGAGCCAATGAGTAGTCAGGCGAACAGAACAAACTTAAATAACTATTTTCCCCTTAGTTCAACATTGTACGACTGTTCAAAGTTTTGACTGAAAAACTCTAATATTTTGCATATGTTTGTTGACTAGACTTGGAATATTTTCTCATGGTTAGAAACTACACCCATGTATTTTTTTTCTACACAGTAGAAAATACACAAGCAGGTAATGTAAAGTTAAAAGAAAGAGAGCAGAGAACACTGTAGTGTAGACTGCCGAGCACGATTTGCAGGAAGGAACCAGAGAGAGAGAGAGAGAGAGAGAGAGGAACACATACACACAAGGAAAGAAAGAAAACTAGAAATGGAGAATATACGAGAACGAAGAGGGTGAGCCGTCAAATGTGTAGATAATGTCGTCTTGAAGTAGACAAGAAAATGCATATGTGCGAGCTCCGTTCCTTGTTTTTGAATGAGAAACGTCAAGGTATCTAATGTATATCTATACATACATGAAAGAGCTGAATCTAGGATGATCGCCATAGAATGCACTTGGTAGGGAGAAAGAAGAAAAAAAGCAAAGCTTTTTGAGAAAGAAAATCGAGAAGGAATCTAAAGACAAAACTTTCTCCCTCTCTCATTCTCTCACTTTCTTCTCTTCTTTCACTTTTTCTGTTTCAGACTATGTATGTTTGTGTGTGTGTGTGTGTGTGAACGGAATAGTAGCTACTTTTTGGTGTAAAGCTTTGCTGAACTACAACATGTAGATGTGTAGGATAGATTCAGAGGAAGGATGAGATGGGACTTGAGACTTGAGAAAGTTTAGAGATTCCCATTATGCCTGACTCGACGATGCCGCGCTTTGCATTAAATTACATCGCTCACCCGTACGCGCTTCAAATAGAGGAAAGTGAAATCGTCCTTCTCGACCGTTCTGTTTTCTTCGATGGCTGAAGGCTACAGTACAACTAAAAGAAATTTTAGTATACATACATACATCAATATATACTACTCGCGTAGCCAAAAGAAAAAAAAGTGTTATATTATAGTATGAGGGAATAGGCAAGAAATACATACGAGTTAAGCTTCTCCTCTCCTCTGTTATGTTTTTCATCTCAACTCTTTTCCCTCGCCTTTCCTCTTTTCATTTCATCAAGTATACTTAGATTGTAAATGCTGTGAATGGTAGAGGAAAGAAACCAAAGTCTTTACATGTAGAAAGCATGTGTACACGATCCCTGTTTTTATACAGATGTACACACAAATTTTTCTACACATTTTTCACTGGACACGAATAAGATTCTGTGTAGTAAAAAAAATATGAAAGAAATGTGGGGACGGAATACAACTGAAATCTAATGGACAAGTTTCGAATTTCACTTTCTCTGACTGGGGTTTTTTTTCTGTTTTAGTTACTCTCTATAACTAACTGTGTATCAGATTGAAGTACATCGAGAGTATCGAGGCCTAACTTTCAGAAACAAATAGGTCCAAATTTTTTTAGGTCACAAAATGTATTTGCCTTCAAACTTTTTCTAATAACAATGCGTAATACATATATAGATGTCTAAATTTTATTAATAAACAAAATTTGATACATTGTATGCAACATTGTGTCATTATGTTAGGACCTATGTATATTTTACTATACCGTCAGTAGTCAGTAAGCAGATGTTACAAAACATTAAAAATTTTCTGCATTAGGAAAATATATTATAGTCCCTCAAAAATTGTGAATTGTACGAGCTTGTTTGTTGTTCGTATGTGTTTCGGGAACTGAAAACATTTTGACATGAAAAATAAAAACTCACGATATTAAACATAATATATATTATATATTCAACCGCATGACACATGACTGCTGTACGTTGTGTAGCTCAACAACCGAAAAGAAAAGAGTGATTACACTATAGTGCACCAAACAATTGGTGTTTTTGGTGAAATTACTTTTGGAAGACAAGATTGAAGGGTAAAAGGGTAATACAATCTGAGTGATGTGCGTGAGGTGAAAACTTGTCAGTTTTGTTCTTGAACCGTATCGGAAAGAATTTTCCAAGAAGTGACATTTACTCTGTCTTTAAAATGTTTTTCATTCCTCGTTTGCAACAGCGAATATGATTTTACGTTTTTGATTTTTCTTTTGTTTATTCACCCTGTCTCCCACTTCATTGTTTTTGGAGACAGGTACTTAGTTAGAAGTAGAAATAGAGAGAATAAGAATTAGAACATGACACATCACAAGAAAAAGAGCAAGAGTAATCTTTTAGATTTTTTGTGAAATAATGGATATAACATTCGTTACATATAGAGAGAAATAAAGAAATATTTTGTGGGACAGCAAGAGTCTTCTATGTATTGTAGCTGCCTATGGGAACAGTGAAAGTAATTTTTTTTTCTATTTTTCCTATTCTTCTCCAAAGTAATACAATCTGACTCGGATGAATACATATATGTACAACTGTAGAAATATATAATGCATGATAAGATGGATAGATAAAGTGATATATATGAGAGAAGCAGAGAAAGAGAGATGATCTTTTGAACAACCCACTTGGAAAGTTGGATGCCAAATTTTACGCTGTGACGATTTTCTGAATTTCACCCGCTTTATCTTGCTTCTTGTGAGAAGCTGTCCTCTCTCTCTCTCTCTCTCTGTTTCTCTCTCTTTGTCTCTCTTTACATCTTCAAGCGCGAAAGTTCCGTCACTTTCCATTCTATTTCTCTCTCTAAAGTTCTTTCTATTTTATAAGTCCTTCTCATCTTTCCATTCTTCTGGGTTTGTGTGTGTGTGTGTGTATGAACCGCTGTGTAAAAGAATCAGAGTCACTAGATACTTTTGCCACAGTCAGAAGAGTGTCCTTGTTCAGTAGTGCTCTTGATGATACTGTTGAAATAGTGTGGAAAGCAGAAGAGCATTCCTACATGCATGTATATATCTGTGCAAGTACTTTATGTATATAATGATACAAATGTGCATTACATAATATATGTGCACTGAACTTATGTAGATATAACACACGGCATGTGTATTTAATCTGCTCTTCTTTACTTTTCCATTCTTTTTTGTTCTCATATCTACTTCATTGTTCCTCATATTGCAGACATATTATGTTGGATCCAAGTGTACTTTATGCACAATGCACACAGCTAAATAATGACAGTATGCATCAACTTAAAATGCGCTAACATTTATTGTACAATTTATTATATCTACTGCTTCCTCTCTCTCCTTCCGTCTTTTAAAAAGATGAATCAAATCTAAAATCAAACTTGAACAGTTAGTGAACCAAGTATCCCAAGATGTAATCAAAGAGAAGGAGGTTTAATGAAACTGTTTTACGATTCATTGACTTTATCTCTCGGTTTTCGGTCCTTTTTTGTCCAGTTAGTGGAGTGTAAAATAAGGCAAAAGTTTTTATAGGCAGGTAGGTTTTCAGACTCTATATTCTATATACTAGGAACTATAGGAATCAAGTTGTGAAATTTCCGTTTATACTTATCAACTTTTTACATTTTCCAAAATTAAAGGTTGTTCAGAGTGCATAAAATGTGACAGCATTGCAATTTTCTTTTAGTGCAGCCATCTATACTTGAATTCTCAACAGAAAAAATAAATGTACAGACATGGAAGTAAAATGCAATAGAATATAAAGAATGACAAATTATTTAAATTACTTGAAAGTTTGCCATTGCAGACCCCTTACACAATTAAATTTTCTATTTGTATATTTTTACTGATGATGTAATCCACTATTATCGTCGACTACTTGACTCTGTATAATTTTATGAGTATATTAATTTCCATATGACTATTAGGAAAGGAGAAAGGAGTATATACAATATATACTTGTAAAGGATATTATGCACATCTATGGCAAGAAAAAAAACGACGAAGAGACAAATTTATTTATTTGTACTTCGAAGTTAGTCGAGAACAAGTTCGGTATACAAATACTTATGAACGATACTCGCCATTCACTTATTATAGAGATGCAATACGAGGAGTTTGTATATGTATATATTTTAAATAATATTGTACAAAAATCTATTGTTTGAAACGCGTGTGCCTAGTGCTTAGTGTTTAGGTGTAAAATAAAGAAAAGTTCCATGTACATTGTACATGCTTACAGAGTTGTACATGTATAGTACATAGTATGAATGGGTACAAAAGGCCACCCATTGTCCCCCTCCTCCAACATCATCTTCACTCTCGAATTTCGGCTCCTCATCTTTATTATCATATCGTTAGTGTAGTAAAGTTAAGAGAATGACGAAGCTCAAATATGCGTGCTATGTAGTTGAAGCATCATATGGAGCCAAAGATGAATGAAGATAATGAGTAGGATATGGCTCATGTAATGAATTCATGCTGTAGTGATGTATGGTGTATGGTGGCTGAGAGAACGAGAGAGAATCAACGTCTACTGATCTCGTCGACCTTGAATGAATGAATGCATGTATCTATAGTATGTATTATGTACATCTTGGTACGGATGATGATGTACATTGTAGTTATAATGTTCATATAGAGGAGGTGTTTTTTTGCACTTTTTTTTTTCTTCGATGAGCTGCTTGCACATGTACATATGTACACAGTTAAATACCTACGCAGAATTAGAATCACACAAAGAATAGAGAGAAATTCATGAGCTTTGAGACACTATTATTATTGCATCTAGCATCTAGTGTTGATAGGATTTTACAGATTATTCCATTTCTGTGATGATATGAGGGAGCAAGTAGTGTAGTGTTTAGAATAGGAAAATCGTGGAAAAAAATTTCAGCATAATTTGTACACATGAGATTAAACACTGAAAACACAGTGCAAAATGTATTACTATTTGCATATGATGGTAAATATGATTTTTGAATAGAGGTAAAAAAAAGAGGAATAATGCAGTGATATTTTATGTGTTACGTTTTGTATTTTGTACTGTATGAAAAATTTACAAGTTTCGAATGTTGTTTCATTTCATTCAAATGCAAATGCATAACTACAACTATATGTACCAAGGACGTAAAATAACACGTTTCCATATTCTGTTACAGCTTTGCATAGATGCATACATGTAAAATGCAAAAATGTATCTTTTATACACAGATTAGGCTGGTTCGTGAAATCTTAAACGTTACAATATGTTGTTATTCTCACCTACCAGTCAAAAGTGTCTTATACCTGAGAAATCATTATGTTGTCACTGGAAAGAGATGGGTGACTAAAGGAGATCAAAGATTTGACTACCAGAAAACAAATAAATGAGAAAATGGTTTGACACATGAAACATTATACTTTGAACTTTTAAAATACTTGGATATAGGATTTATAGTGTTTGAGAACTAAATGCGGTATACTATTTTCCTACACCACAAAAGGCATGTTATCTTTATGCTGTAGTTTTCTAATTGAGCTGAAAAGTAAACATACCGATTCTGATTTCTACTATTTTTAGTTTCAGTAAACGTTCATGTAGTATAATAATATTTGGGTCAGATTCAACACCATTCCAGCAAGCTGTGAGCTGCATATAGTCTCTACAATACAGTCAACCGAGGCTAGCCTAAATCGATCGGTTTGTTCGTTTGAGCATGGCTTGACTGGCTGGCTTGTCTGCCGGCTGAGGTTCTAAGAGATGGAAGAATCTCTCTCTCTCTCTCTCTCTCTTTCGGTTTCTTGCTTCTTTCGCCGCTGGATTTCGTGGGCGTTGACTTCCAGTTGTCTCCTTCTTTTTTTGCGGTCGAATTTTCATTGAAAGATTTTGCTCAAGATTTGTAACAATTTGATGAGAGGTTTTTCATGTTTCCAAATTGATAAGTAAAGGGTGTCTTCATGCATACATGTACCAGAACAATATTAAACCAAGTCCATAAAAATTTCATGGATTTATACAAGTGAATTACAGGAACTTTGAGATTTTTTTATATATGGAAAAAATAAAAAGAATTTAGGTGACATTTCTATTTTGCTGTGATTCTCTGTCTCTGTACCTGTTTAGAGGGGAAAAAAAATAAACGGGATAAATACCTTTAAAACGAAAATACTGATTTGAGTGTATTGCTTCGTGTAGGAGTTTTATTCAGTACGTATATATATATTACAGCATACAGCATACAGAGGTGTTGTATAAACGCACACTGTAGACTGTAGTTGATATACGTTCAGCACTATAGAAATGAAATTGCCTTCTACCTTCTACAAAGGAAATTCTCGTGCAAGCGCTCACTTTTTCTTTGTCTATTCTGGATACTTGCATGCAACAAAAGTTGGCAAAAGCTTCGTCCAGCAGCCGCTTTGTTCAAGTTGCTAGTTGCACGTGAAATAATGAATTGGTACAATATTGTATGTAGTTTTGTGTGGAAAACCAAAGCTATTTCATTTTGGGTACTACGTTCAGATTGTACATTGTTCATGTTAGTGTAGTAAGTATTGGTGTCTAGTGTCTAGCGTCTAATGTCTAATCAATTTTCATGCTATGATGCTTTTTAGTGTGGAAAGTGATGGTTTGAGTTTTTTTTTCTTAATGTTTTTCCTTATTGTAACGTTCTGTTACCCACAGAATGAATGGTTTTTATCCACGATGTGGTTTTGTTTTCAGTATTATTACCATTACACAATTGTTTTTTCCCTTCTTCTTTGTATCCCATCGCCATTTGCCATTTGCCAATACCTTGTAGTTTATAGTTTTAGATGTGGAGGAGACATCAAACTGAGGGGGAGAGGGGAGCGGGTGTCGTTAGTGTACTCTGTCTTTGCTTCCATGACGAATTAGTAGATATATACAAAAACATGTCTCTAAAGGAATAAAGAGAATTGGGTTGCTTTGTTATTATTTCAGGGCGAATGTTATTACGTTAAGTGACATGATGTCAAAATTGTTTTCAAGTTGAGCGGAAATGAAGATGAACTGAGGAGTCTACATTATACCTCTGTGGTCAATCCATCAGAAACTTTTTGACAACTTTTCCTTGTATCTATTACATTGATGCCCGTTCGAGTGGAATGAGTATGATGATGATTCCATACAGCCACATAGATTCAATGAGTGAATTGACCTCACCGAATTTCGAGCCAAAGTGAAGTATACGTTCACATCTACCATACAATCTACATGTATGTACTATAATATGATGTAGAGAGAAACCTCTGGAACATTGTAGTCTGCAGTCTTTCAACTGGCATGATGTATGATGCAAACAACTATGCATAATATAACATATAACATAACAAAGATGAGACTGACTGGTGAGTAGAATGAATTTTGATGGGAACACAAGGTTATACATATGACTGTAATCATTATACTTGATACTTGATATAATAATATATCTGTAGTATCTTCAAATCTCATGTTTCATAAACTTTTTTCCTATCTTATGCTCCACATGGATAGCGTTGATGCATAATGCATATAATATATGCATGCATGCATAAACGGGAAATGTGAAATGTACCTAACGTAAAGTACATGATATAGGATGAGGAGTGAGATGGGATGATGATCCGAAACCCTTGACTTAATCGGATGTCGGTTCTATTGAATTTCACTCGTAGTAAAACTTGACTTTTAATACTTATCTATGAATATCACAGACAAGTAGCATCACAAAAGTGTAGTAAATATGCATCATGTGTATGGTGTATGATGTGCATCTCACTGTACTGTTTTCATCGTCTATCATATATCGGATAAAATCATAGAAAGCCGCTCAGTCTCTCACCAAAACAGATTGAGATTGATAGTGTGATATTTACGCAACATTGATGTGTTGACTGGTACTTTGAGCTCTTTGGTACTTTCCTACTTTGAGTTTCCGAGGAGAAAAGAACTTGTATGCAAAATTATTCTAATACCTATAGCTTATACTTAGTATACATGCAGAAAAACTAAAATTGAATTGAGAAGAACAAGGGTGAGAGAAACACACACTTGGAAAGGTGAAGAGAGTGTAAGAGGATATTTTTTAGGAGATTCTCACTAATGACGTAGTTTACTCCTACTTTCGTAGTTTACTCCTACTGTATGTATTTTACTACATAATATGTAATTTGTGTACCTAAAGACTTGTGAAGTTCTAAAATCACAGCGGATTATCACACTTTCCCATCTCCCACGTTTAACTGTGTAATGTAAAATACACAATATAGAAAGTTTATCATTTTAAATACTTTTGGAAATATTCTAATGCAAATGGTTTGAATAATTGGGAAGAAAGAAAAACAAAAAGTTTAAAATTTTCACTACTACAAAAAAAAATTTATTATTGTTTACCATTTATTTGTTGCAGTATAACCATAGCTCGTAAACCATAAATAAAGAAGAAGAGAAAAACAAATTGCGGTTATTTTTTTTCTACTTACTTTACTCTCGTGTTTTTATGTGTCATTTTTCAGAATTATTATTGGTTTTTTATTCAATTTTCTGGAACAGTATTTTTGTTCGTTGAAAAGAAAAGTTTCTCCTACAAAGAAGAATTCGGAATTTGAGAATTTTTTTTAGCTCACAAGAGGAAAAGAAAGAGTTTGAAGGTGGTTGGTTGAACAATAATGGGAAATACCTGCATTAAATGGCAGTGTTAAGGAAAGGCTCATCCTCATCCCATTCATACTATAAATGAATGGATATTGGGTGGGTGGGCATATATGCAAAGAAATTACATAAATATAAAAGCTCCACATTTTCTACGAGTGTCTATATACCTACATATATAATTTGAGATCAGTTATCTTTTCGATCCCCCTTCATCTAATATAAACTTCCAAGAGACGAGAGAAAAGAGAGACAGAGATATGGCGAGAATTCTACACTATACATATATAAAAACGTGGCAGTCATCTTTCTCTTCGTATGTGTGTGTAATGTATAATGTATATTATGGAGGAGGCGGTATATATATGTAGGAGAAGGGATCGATGAATTTAGAGAGAGAGAGAGAGAATTCTTCCTTGCAGGCTCGTCTTCCTCTTCTATATACTGCCGTAGCACCACTCGTCTCTCGTTCTCTCTTGCTTCTGCTCAAGGATCGCATTAGATTGAATGAGGCTACTGAGCGTACGCTTTTTCCATTGAAATTGCACGGATGGACGAGAATGGTATTGGATTTCATTTCTCCTCTCATTCCCAGTGCTCAATGGAGCAAAGTATTATTATTATGTTTATGATTACCCTGAGTGAGGCTGAAAAGGACAAGACATATTCCGGAGAGCTCAACGGTCGTAGAGGTAGTTTAAGTTGGCAAATATGAAGCGGTTCATGGTGCAGAAGTGAGGGAGACAGTAGAGGAAAGAGAAAATACGGAGGTGGAAACGTTTTTTTTGGGGACAATCAGTTGGCATGAACTTGTACTCGAGTTAAGTAAATGTTCAATGCCTCTGTACTTTAGGGGAAAGATGAAGCTATAGTCAATAGTGCAAGTGAGTTGAATATAATCGAGAAAAGAGAATGGAGCACACACTGGGTTGTCACTTCTCTCTAAATGAATGAAGCTGACTGTTCTGCTGACGAATATTGATTTCTTATGGTTTGCTTAATGACCAGCCCTATACGTAATACGTACATCAGCTAATGGAGTTGAGTGATTAGTTTTCTGGAAGTTGCAATCGTATCTTCTGTATCATGATTGCTATCAGCTATCAACGACGTTAAAATTCAATAAAATTTTATTAAATGTAATTTTTTCATCTCAGTCTAAATTTCGTCAAAGTTCTTAGTCATTTGTACAAAGAAAGTTTGTACCAAGTCGGAAATGATGTTGACAATCTGTTATAGTTTCTTATTTTTATCCCATCCAAAAATTGAATTATACCACAAGGAGCGTTTATAAAAATTTTTATTGTTGAACATATGATGTAATAGATTTTTCCTTTTTTTGATTGTCGTATCCAGTGATGTCGATGGATGGATTTTAATTATTTTTCTTCATCCAGAAACGTTGTGTTGTGGATGTTTGGTGTTTTCATTCTTTTCTGCTTTCACTTCTCTCCGTCAAGTTTCTGAAGTGAGATTGCGTATTGTAAGCAACAATTATGATGAAAAATGGAATGGTGAGAAAGAACGTGCCTATATACGTGTCACGGCCTACATGTACAATGTACAAGTGAACGACTGTGAGCCTAGAGAGTGATGAACTGAACTAAATTAAAGACACGTTATTCTTCTATTGTCCTCTGTTCAGCCTCCTTCCTTCATTCACACACACACACACATTCTCTCCCTCTTGTGTGTGATGGTTGGGATTCGTCTCACTTACTCATTCTTTATGTACGAATGAGACTGGGAGAAACATGGAAAAGAATTCGTTTTTTTTTTGAACAAGTACGAGACAGGAGTAAAGGGTTCTTGACTACTCCTTTCACACACATTCTTTCTCTCCTATACATCTACAATCTACACACACAAACACTTAGTGAGTTGGTACACTCTATTCAACATGGACAAGTGCTGAGGCTTATTCAATTATTCAAAATGATTTTTTTTTCAGTACTCGTGTTAGCTTTTAAGTGAAGTTAGTTCCCCTGCAGTGAAAATGGAAGAACTCTGGAAAATGCTGTTTGAGAAATATCAAGAGTTTTCATTCTTTCCTCTCTTTTTTTTTCTTCCATCAAGATTTTTTTTATGAAACGACATCGAGATACATGTGCATGTAAATAAATTAAATTTTATTATGAGAAGGTAGCGCAAGACAGTGAGAAAACCAAGAAAAAAAAAAGAGAGTGAGTAACCTTACTATGTACAATATACATGGTGTACACGAGGTGTACTGCAATTCTGTACTTATGAGATTCTATTCTTCTTTTCTTTTTTTTTTGCTTTCCCTGTCTCTCACTACTCTGCCACTCAGAATTTCCCTAGTCTGTCTTTTAACACTATGTTAGAAACTGACTTTTTTTTTATTGCAACATTTATGTTTCCCTGAGTGAAGCATATCTAATAGGATATGTTTATATGCAGATGTCTAGAGTCTAGACATTCTTTCATCTGTAATACATTTTTGAGCAGGCTATGTACATGAATATTTTCGTCAATTATCATACATGCACATTGTTCAGTATCAATTTCAAAGTGTAATTTTGAAACGGAAGAAACGGAAGTTATGTTGTGATTGCATGACATATGACACTCATCGTTGTTGGCACTGTTGTTACTTTATTTTTTTGCTTGATTTCTATAATGGAGATGGGAAATGGAAAGGGTTAACCGATAAGATACTGATATAAGTAATGAGAATGACAGTTGGTCCTGAATAACAGTTGAGTAGATATTCTTATAAATATATCAAAGTGGAAACGTAGTAGTACATCATTACATAATGTTACGTATAATATAGTAGCATTTTACAGAGTAGGAGCGAAGCAACATAATAATATATACGCTCAGTGCATAGAAGTCTGAATGTAGTGTAAAAATGTAGTATACATGTATACAATTTTCAAACACTAAAATGTATATATGTATGTTCAATTTGTGCGTATATCGTTTCCCCCATTTAGTGGAGGGGTGCAACTCTCAATTCTCAATACGGAAGTTTATGTATTTTGTATGGGAGAGTATCCTCATGTGCCGAAAACAGACCTGATAAGATAGAAAATTCCACGTATAAAAGCAATGGTTTTTCCAAGGCAGAAGACAACCTGAGTATAGCTTCCTTGTTCATGTGGATAGTCCAAGTTTATTTATTATTAAATTCCCAATTGGAATGCCCAAAAAAGAAAAGAAATGAAATAAATGGATAGGATAGGAGGATGTTAGTATATACGGAAAGTGATACGTAGCAGCTTCTTGATTCTTGATACTATTTTGAGTACGGAACATGCAGTTTTATTCTTACGAAAAGAGTGGAATAAAGATGGAAGGGAATGCTGTATGAATGAAAGAAAAGTAAAAATAGCAGCACAAAATAGGAAACGTCAGCCACACAAGGATAAGAGAAAAATACAGATAGTTGCAGATGTACGTATATGCTCTGTAGTTCTGAGGGAATGAGCTTTTTATGCCCATTCAGTACTCTGTTGATCAAATCATGGCTTGATTCTTGATGCTTGATGTGAATACATGTAGATTGCAGATATTTTATGTTGTGATTCGTGTAAGTCTAGTACTATATATACGGATTATGGATAGTAGTGTTATATATCCATTGCTATAAGGAATGGTGAAGCTATGGATTTAATTATATTACACTTGTACGTTGTACGTATTATAATGATATCTTGTAAAAGAAAAAAATAATGTTTCATTGGTTAGTCCATGATGGTTACTGTAAAATATATGTACTTGTACTGTGGGTACAATGTGCAAATACATTTATATATAATATGTAGAGATATTCAGTCCTCAGTACACAGTAAATCTTGGATTGATACAATCTACAATTAATTCTCGTTAAGAGGAGCATTTTGATGTAGCTGGAAAAGAAGGAAAAAGAAAATGTAGAATTTCATTATGGAAATGTGGGCATTTGAATTTCATCGCAGTGATTTTATGTGGCGTGTTTGGAGAAATGAGAATGAATCAATGAAATCCTATTGGCATTGAGGTTGAAACCGCGGAAAATTCCAATGTACAATCGAGGCTTATCGGTTGAAACGTTGAGAGTATAGTACATATAGGTAAAAATGTAACACGTATAAATGCATGTAGGAGAAGAAGAAACAACATTGATTTGCAAAGTAGTAGTATACATCAGTGGCTATTTATGGAAAGGTCGATGGAGAATGGAGAGAATACGGCAAATGTTCATGTGTAGAAAGTAGAAAGTTCCGCCTTGTGGCTCTTTTGTTCTTTTTCCTCTAACATGCAGCACTATAACATCTTGAGAAAGGAAGAAAGAAAGAGGAAAAAGATTGAAGTGGATGGATATTCTGCTTTTCCGATTTTCTTCCTCTCTTTTCCCTTATACATTATCTTTAGTTTTCAATAAAACCTCATTGAATTTGCCTTGCAGTCTTATGGACCTTTTTTTCCATTTCCAGATTGAATACCAGGAAATTAGTGGAAGGATGTATGTACTTTGTATAATATTAGGACCTTTACGTAGTTCTACAATATAGGTACACATTGGATGCGGAGAATTAACTGTATTTTTTCATGAAACATAGTACTTAAATGAACATGATACTATTTATGATAATGTTGGGTTCTCGTTACTCTGTGACAACATTGTATACATTAAAACAACTATAAATTTGAGCTCATGTGTGTACGGTTCAGGATGTATACGGAAAATATAAAACATACTGACTTCAAGTATAGTTGTATTGGTTCTATACTTATCATGTATGCTGAATATATATAAGCATTTGTTTATTTGGAAACTGTATGAGCATATACAAACCTTGCAAAAAGATTTATGTATATGGATACATACAAAGTTGTTTGTAAAGGTTTTTGTTTTATCCTAGTTTCATAAATGGTAGGTTTCAAGAGGTTTCCAAATAATGCACAGTGCTGGAGATAGATAAAAAGAACTCTGAATGATTTTTCACAATACTTACTCGCATTCGAGAATAAATAGTTTGAACTGGATACTGGATAGCGGAATTGTCCGTCTTGCATGTTTATTGGATGGTCGGAAATATATTTCTGTGGGCTTGGTCGTATTTGCAATAGCCCCTTGTGTGCTATTAAAGAGGGGGGTTGTGCTGATCTCCAATGAGACATACACCTTGGTTCGTTCCTGTATGTTGTATATTGTATGTACAAAGAAAGAGAAATAGAGATCGCCATTATATAGTGGAGAGTTTAGAAAAGGAAAAAAAGAAATGAGAATATAATGGGGAAATTCAAATGTGTTTTATCAGACACAGACTTTTAGATAGAAAGCTAATTCGGGTAGTGATACATACATGTTTGCATAACAGACCCTATATAATGCATGAACTAAGTACATAAATGTAATAAGTAAGCATGGTTGTAACCAAACTATCGATTTCAGTATGACCGGGGAAATATGAAACTGCTACTTGTTTTGGGAGTTGCATTATGCAACCTCACTATATTCTCGCATGTCACTTTCTTCTTGTTTCAATGTGAAAGTAATTTAAATGGTGTATCATTACCAAACCATGTTGGGAAAAGAAAGTTGCCATAACTGACTCATGTACAATGTACATATTATATGTCTTGTTTTTTTGTATACATAATATATATGTATATATATAAAGTTGTCTATAACGAGGTCAGTCAAATATACAGAGTTTTTGGCATGATAATTCGTTGATACATGTACAAGAGAGACAAACAAACCATGAGTCATTCATTATTGATCAATAATTGTGTTCCCTCTTGTTCATCAGCGCGTAATAGTCGCACTAACTAATAGCACTGACTATACACTATACATCATAAATAATACATGTGTATAAATGTATAATGTCTATAGGTGCTTGAGTCATAAAGGTTATGAATAAATGCAACAGCATTTATTACTTCCCGTTGTGGTTTTTTAATTGGTGAAAGGAAATTTATTTTCGTCACTCAAGTGTAGGGAATGAAATGAATGACGTGTTGAGTAAAGTAGATAATTTGTATTAATTATCTGAATATCCAATAATCTGTACGTGGTTTATTTAATTTACTGGTATTGTACACTGTACCTTGTACATTTAGTCATTCCTTTACTTGTACTAGTATTGTAGGTTCCCGGTTCCCGGTTCTTGCAAATTTAATAATAGTAGGAGAATCTCTATAAAATTTTAACAACTATATATATACCACTCGACATTCAAGTTGAGAGGAGTAAATCAGTAGATTGCAAAAACATGCACATGTACAATATATACAGTCACACATAAATTCCAAGAACTGCAATTGTCTTTTTTGGTGAAAATCAGTTTTCTTTGAAATCAAATCAAATTTAGTCGAGCATGGTGTTAAATGTTGGCTCGTAAGAGTTGGTACTGTAGAAAAGTACTCTTTCATTCATCTCCTGGCTTAGAAAATTCATTCATTCTTCATTCTCATCATTCCCTGAATTGCACACTCAGAATAACAATATTTTGCTGAACGAATTTGTGGCTTTTTAACTACTTTGGTTCATAGGAAAATTCGAGATGGTGGAATTTGATGTGCTTGCAATTAGTTTCTATATTCTATATTCTATACTGTTCAAAGTTCAAAGGAAGAAAGAGAATCACATATATATATTTATGTAACGAAAAGGGAAATGTGAATGACATCAAAGTGAAGAAAGTCAAGTCTTCTACCAAATGAAATGTCTGCTTCAAAGAAGAAGAAAGTTAGAAAGGCATGAGTGAGTAAAGGGTAGCAAGTAGAAGGGAAAGAAGAAGAAGAAGAAGAAGAAGAAGAAGACGACGAGGAAGAGAGAAAAGGAAGCTAGTGTAAGCTGGGAGAGACTGAAAAAAGAGAGGCGACGACGATATACTCTTTGACCCTATACACATGTAGGATAAAGTTGAAGCATAAAGTTGAATGAGTCTCGATCACGTACAAGAGCCAAGTCCCAGTCTTCATTTGTCATTGTCTAAATACAATACTGAGATACGTCAATCATTGTAAATTAAGGATTCCCCTCGCACGGACCTAAATTGAGAGACGACTCTCGACTCAAATTCGCTGCATATCCTACATCCTTTGGGTAAATCTTCCAACGTCGTCTTAACTCGCTCCGTCGTCTCTCTCTGCCTTCCTCATTGTTGTCGCTTTAGATTAGTGATCACGGTCGCTGAATACGAAATGACTGTTGTGTAATGTCATGGGGCATGTGCACTGTTGTTAATTTTTTTCCATGTGTATAGTACCTAGTAACGAAAACTAATAGTATTATTATACGAATTCACATAATACAACAACAAGAGCAACAAGCACGAAAATAAAATGACGACTACTATTGCTACGCTACAGATTGTGGTTTCATTAAAAAGATCAAATAATAATAATAATAATAGTACATGTTTTGTATGTTGTCTATACTTACATTGGATTTGCTCTTTCCTTTCGAGTATAAAAATTATATTATTTGATGATTACACAGATAATCGCTTCTACAACCCCATGTTCTCGCTCCCTCTCTGACCATCAGATTGTCATTACTTTTTTTTTCTCGCATACTGCATATCTATGCATCGATGCTATCTATGTATATATGGTTTGTAAAACTCTATGGCGGAGAGAGCGAAATTTCCTTTTATTACATGTACAATGTACATAGTACATATTATCCATGAAGTTGTGTGCTCTAATGCTTAATCGGAAGTTGGATAGGGTTTAAGAGTTCCATTTTTTTCTTTCTCTCTCGTCCTCTGGAGTTTTTTCTTTCCCTCCCATACTTCCATAATTCTACTGTATACTGTACGCCGACTCCTCATCCGTTACACACACACACCATATGTATGGTGTAACAATCAATTAGTGGTGGTTGGAATTAATTACCTCTTTTTCCTTTCTTTTTTTCGTCACTCTGCTATACATCCCTTACAATTTGGCAGGCAGTGTCAAAGTATAATATGATGCAGCCACAAGTATAGCATTATTAAAAGCACTTGAGACTTGAGAAGTGTCGTATCAATTAAGAGGATTTTTCCCTCCACTCCAAATTACTACTATAATATTGCTACTCTTTCCCTCTGTCTATGACTACCGTTTACACCTATAATGGAGTTGAAACAAAACAGATGTAAATCATCTTTATTTATATACACCAAAGGAAGCCTATGCTGTTGAGGTGGTAGGGTACAAAGGCCAGCATACATAAATGTATGTAAGATGAATGGGCACAGTACACAAATTGTAATATAATTTATTCAACAATACTAAACAAAAAAGTGATATGAATGATTGAACTACAATTATGCAAATAAAAATTCAAATGCTTGTTTACTTTATCCTCATCCTTTTATGTTTATAAATGCATGAATGAATGAAAGAAGGAATTTTGTTCATTGTGTTTTTAACACTATGTTAATTTTTGAAAATTTCAAAAAACAAAAACACATAAAAGAGTGGAAAAAATGTATGAATGACTTTTCGAATGAGTTTGGAGTCGTATGCATTTATTTTTATTATTTACATCTTCAGAATACAACGGAATATATGAACAATAAATTAAGTTCTGTGTACAGCTGTGGAGCTTCCATTACGATTAATTGCCGCGGTGTTGTTTTATACATCTATACGTATACTTGCAATTTACAGTTGTATAATAGCGTATCTCAACTATAGGTTTGAAATCTAGAGAGATGTAGATGTAATCGTAGATTGTGCTGTAGAAATATGAGATAATGAACTTGATTTGTGTTTGAATCTAAGTTCACGAATGGTCCCTTGGAAAGCCATAGGATTTGAAATTTGTGTTTCTGTATGTATAAATAACAATAAGTAACTTACATGAACATATAGTAGCCGCATTTCTGCATTTTATTTCTCTAATACGGCCTTTCCATATAGTTTTAATGTTTTAGGACAATGGGAGGGTGAGTTTATCCACGTGTGCGATTCGCTGTAGTGTCTTGTTGGAGAATATATTGTAAACTTGAGAGTAATTTGTAATTATTAATGGTTTTCCAGTTATCATTTACACAACAAATTAGTGATGGTCTGCTCTTTGCCCTTAATGAATTTATCTCTCTGTATGTTATTCCTTTAACATTTTGTAGTAGTCCTGTACGATTTTATGAGCTGGGAATCTGCTCGTGAATGAGACTGGTATTTCCACAAAATTTTCCCTCAAAATTATCTCTATATTTTTCTGTCTAGATTCTTGAAAGAAGTGTATGTTTTTATAAATTACTCCTAGTTTAATAATATTATGCAAATTTATATTAAAATGTATGATTCAAATTCGTAAAAAGTGCAAGGAGTTGTCTATGTTATTAAATATCCGATAAGTGAGGTGAGTTGTCACTTTTTTGGAGCATGACAGAAAATCAAATGATTCGTATAATACCGATAAATTACATCTACTTTTCTGTCATTATGAATGAATCAAGTTTTTCATTGGTAAATTTCCTCTGAATTGTCAGTAACTATGATCCAATGGTGAATAGGCATTAGACAAGCTTTGGGTATAATTTACAAGTGGTAAAATGTTTGTGATTTAGCTTCACAATATAAAAATTTTGCTGTAAATTTTCTAAAATGATAGCTTAGTTGATGTGCAAACTCGGAGAGTGTCCGTACTTTAAGTGCAAAATCGACTGATTGCTTATAGGTTATAGGTAATCGTTTCTGTTAGTAGTAGTTTTTATCACTCATGATTATAATAATAAGTAGGAAATGTTGTTACTTATACATTCTCATTAACACACACATGATACATTCTCCCTTGTTTAATTGATTGAATCCGTATGGTTTCCTCATTATATTGATGTATATCTATCTTTGAAAGGTTTTCTGTATCTTCTTCTCCTGTAGACGGTAGCCTGTACACAAGTTGTAAGTGTGTATATATTATAGTCATGCTTCATATACTTTGTACTTTGTATGTGTGCGTGGACATGTGTGTGTATGTATACATACAGTCTGGGAATAAATGATGCTCCCTTCTTGAATGATTAATAGGCCTCCCTACTTGTACGTAATTTTGCGTGAGTAAAGTATGAGTAAATACTTACTTTGGCGAACGAACAAGCACTTTGCTGCATCGTAGTCTGTATTTGTGAAAATATTGTACACGTGCATAGTCGTATGTATGTGCAGTTGCTACTGTGTAAAAGTCCTCAATTATATAAAGAAGTTTTGGGTTTTGGGTTTTCGTTTCTTTTTGATAAAACACGTGCATGTAGTTTCTCATTTGACTGTGGATTGAATAACGAAAAGGGAGGTAGAGTGCATAATATGGTTTTTGGCCAAGAAGTTAGAAAGAAGCAAGTTGGACAATATGATAGGTTTAACTTGAAGTTTGCAGTTTGCTGTAAATGCATGCTAGCAAAAACGTGTAGGCGCCTCCATTATACATTGATACATATACGTATCCTTGTCTTTACATGGACGTAAGTTATTCGATGGTAAAAAGTTATTGGCCATATGTCTAGACAGTCGTTGTAATCGATTTCCAATACGAAATCGAGGGAGCCGATCTGAAATTTGACATCAGTCTAGTTGAACTTTCACCACAATGTGTACGTATGTATGTATATATGAATATATGTATGAGTGCATTGAAATTAATCTTGGCAGTCGGATTGATTCTTTTTCAAAAGAGGATGGAGATTTTTCTATTACTTTTTGTGTGACAGTCACATTTAACATAAGTTTTTTGCGTGTTGAAAAAGGGTATAATTATTACTCACCCATTTGTTTTCCTTTGTAAAATAACAAAAAAAAATTCCTTTTGGTTTTTACATGTTTCCAACTTTATGTAAATGCCAAAGTAGCGTGTTATTTCTTTTGCCATGTTTAATTTTCTCAATACTTGAGACTATAAAACAATGAATAATTACATCCGGCACATCTATGACATTTTGTAAATAATGAGTCTCTCGTCGTCTCTGGTACAAGTACGTTCTGGATTAACAGTGTGTAAACAAGGTAGTATAGGGCCAAGCATGCGTATTATGACAATTCTTGTACATTTTGATCAGGAAATTTTCTGAAATGACGAGGAATTTTAAAAATACCAAAGCAAATACGATTACAGTTCAATCTTCCGATTCATATGTTGGAAATTATTCTACTATGCATATTATAAGTATGTATGTTCACATATATATCTAAACCAGTTGTCAAAATTTGGAACGAATTACACAATAAGGGAGCTTGACTCAACATGTATCATGTATCCTGTATCCATTATATTCACTGAAGAGTGAAAGTCATGTATCATGTAAAGAGGAGTTGTAGCTTTTATTATAACTCGCATACAATGTGAATAGCACTTGATTGTAAAACCATAGTTCAAAGCTCGGGAAGCTTACTTGAATTCCATTGGGAATTTGAGGTAGAAGGTCTGATTGCATTCTAAGCTCCTCTCGGATAGCGGGATGAACTGAACTCTGACGTGGGTTACAAAATAATGTCTCAAAGTAATACTGGTGTAATAGCATTTCATTTTCATGTACATATTCCAATGCACGAAACAATGCATGTACAATTTACAATGTACTTGTTCATTATTCATGCATGCTTTACCTATATTATGTATGCTACATATTGTGTATTGTGTGTACTTATACGTTCTATCATTCTATGCATTGAAATGATTTTATTCAAAGACTAGAAAATCTCTCATCAATAATGAAGTCGAAATTCCCAACATTAATAGGTAGCTGGATGACGGGCTCATACAATTTTCTTTTTGTCTTTTTTATTGTATTTTGTTCGTGAACTTTTGTTCCTATCATCATGTGATACATGATATCAGCTTTAGCTTTCCGTATTAGATCCAATCTATAGATGTATCTTGATGTTAGTTGTTAGTCATCAGACATAATAATAATATCATTGGCTATTTTTGGAGGGAAATTAGTTTCCTTTCAAATCGCTGTTCATGTAGATTGTACAATATGCAATATAAAATATACATGCACAAGTACTGTACAGTGTTCGTTGCTCGTTATAGTTGTACTGTCTTGATACATTTCAGGAGCATTTACTACGATTAACTGATCGTATATGTACATATATGTGTATATATTATATTATATCTACGTACTTTTTCAAAGGTTATCTTGTTCTGAGTGTTAAAAAAACGGTAAGAACATACCTATACCGGTAATAAAACTTTATAATAAAAAACAAAGAGAAGAGAAACTCGATTACTTTGATCTAAGTAACTTTTAAAACTCTCATCTTGCTGAATATATTTCTTCGGTTGAATGTCCATATGTACATTGTACATGCACAAGCAGTACTCACAAAATACTAGTAGTTGTAATAGTAGTAGTAGTACTTTATACAAGTAACCAAACACAGAGTGAAATAAAGTTAGTTTGGTTGGTCTTCTTGTTTTCTCGTGTGATCATATATTTCACATAGAGGTTGTTGTTGATCTCATGTGCCAACTGAGGACTGAGACTTTTTTTCACAGTTGTGTGCGTGTTTGTGAGCGAGTGAGTGAATGACTGAGTGAGAGAGTGAAAGAGGGATAGAATGAGAGAAAATAAAGAGAGGTGGAACAAGCGGAAGAATTAGTTGATAGTCTTGTCAGGATTGTCGCCAGTTGGTACTAAGGTGGAACAAAAAAGTGTGAACTTTAACTCATTCCAGTCAATAGTCAACTCACGGACCTGAGGATCTTTACAGTACATGGTTCTAAACCGTTTCGATTCGGTTAGAGTGGCATTCGAGCGGAGACAGTATTCGGAAAACTTCTCAGACAATCTAAAATAACAGACGATAAAAGTTTACTAGAAAGCCGTGTAACTCTGACTCTCTCTGGGACTTTGTGACTACAATACTACTACTATTACGGCTATAGTAGTTGATGTAAGACACTAGAAAGTAAAAGTGTGAGAGAAATGGGTATTGGAGGGAGCTGTGCAAAAATAGGGTGTAGTAGTAGTCGTTGCTACAATAATACACATGTACATATGATAATATATGGTATTTTATAGCGTGGACATGATTTGGATTCAATTTTGTAGGTCAATTTTACATTTTACACCCGGGTTCTGTAATTGTGGACATGTATGCACATTGAAATATCCAGTGAGAAAAAAAGAGCCCAAAAAAAGACGAAAGAGAAGTTTCTTTTTATGTTTTAGTGAAATGCTACTTTTGTGAGCATGCTATGCATTTGAAAACTCGATAATTCTTTTGAGATTAAGCGGACGTTACCTCACGGGAAATACTATTCAAATTGGGTGTGAGAGACAAGGAGGCAAAAAATAAAGATCATTTCTTGAATATCTCGTAATTGAAAGGCATAATATTACTTGTATACTATTCTGAGTAAATATAATGTGTTATATATCTCGTGTACATAATATGTTGATACTGCACACTCGTGTTGAAAGTACAGATATAGAAGATAGAACAGATATTATGTAGAAAGACAGCCTCTTTGACTGTATGTACATACATATACTGTATTGGTCTGGAGTGAAGAGAATTGAGGGAAGGGGAAATTTTCTGGTATTTTTAGATGTGTGCTAAAAATATTCATTTGAAAAGTATATATATATATCCCAATTGAACTATTGGTTTTTTGCCTCTTGGTGCCATTTTTTCAACGTGTATATGCGTGGATGTTAAAATACAGTATAATGTGTAATATGTATGTATACATACAGAGAGGAATGAAAAGTAACCCGTGCAATTGCATTTTTTCTTCATATACATGGTGGACAGAATGAGTTCATATGAATGTGTTGTACACAATCTGCATACACGCGTAAGAATATTTACACTTTACACATATTAAGTCTACGTGTATTAGTGAACGTCGTTACAGTGTTAATCATTATATAAATGAACGCATACACACAGACTATGTTTGCATATTTAATCTGTATGTAAGTACGAATGAGTCGAAATGAGACGTAACTTGATGTGTTTTCTTACACCACAATAGTTTGTTTGGACATCAACGTGCACTGAATGCTTATACGCATACATTTTCACCCTAACATTTATTTACAATCAACCATGTATCTGAACATGGGTAAAAGGAGTAAAAGGAGTGGGTATTAGGTATGTGTACAACACTTCAAATATTTAATATGGATGGTACACACGGATTCTGACTTTCCATACAGGCACCGTAAGTTCGGTTTAGTCCAAATTACTAAGTATAAGTTAAAAGTTGATACAAAATATATATATGCAGACTATGGTTTTGTCGGGAAATTTTCTCGTTTCCCTCAAAATACGCTGGTGGTTTAAAACTTGTACTCCGCTATTTGTTCATATGTATATTATATTATATTATGTTTGAAGTAGTAATTCGGACTACACGTTTTAGTTACGATAGATTTTAGCGATTGTGGGAGTTGCGTTTTCAAGCTTCTAAAGCCCAGACTGCCGCCTCCGGTGCTGTAATTTACCTCCTCTTCTTGCTGTTCTATGTCGATTTGACTTACTACTTCCTCACTCACTCGTCCGCTCAACATTTCAGCATTCACAGTACATGGCTGGCAAGGATCGATGAACATAAAGGTGATTGTGACCGAATTTTTTTTATGTTCCAATGCCCAGCCTCATTTACTCAAAAATGTGGCTCAAAGCCATTTAATGCACGGAAAAGATTAAGTGATGATAAATAATATAGAGGGATACAAATACACTGTATACATTAACTCACTCTAGGGAGTTGTACTATATTATACGTTTCATAACTATATGCATGTAAAAGAACATGTAATATACACACCTATAGAGTTGCTGCCAAAGCTGTAAAACTGGTGAAAAAACGAACACGTTGACACGAACAGTTGTATTTCTGTATGCTGACAGTTATTATACTTACTGTTCATTATTACAATTATTGTTATTTTTTTGATGACAGTTATATGAATGTTTGTATACATGTTACTGTTTTCATTGTAGAGCAAACATACTACATACACGTAAATTTGTTTTTGAAATAATTTTTTTTTGTACCATGATATATTTTTTATCGTGACAAATTTGCAAACTAGGATTTGTCCTCGATCATTACGTGAAATTGAGGTCCGATAGCATTTTCAGTATAGGCGTAAGAGTACTACAGAATTATATAGAACAGAGAGAAGTTTATGAAATGAAAAGTTGTATTATGTTGCATACATCATAAATGTCCAAATTCATTTGTATTCGTGCTGGAATGTGGAGGAAAAATTCAGCAATTACATTCTCAAAAAGGGGGACAGAAGAGAAAAAAAACAAACGGGTATTGAAATTGCACATGGTTCACTTAATAAACGGTCCAAAGATGCTTCTCAATATCAAGAATGAAATAATATTTTGTCTATGTGTAAATGCAAAAGCGTGTTTAGAATAGGTAGCAGATCATGTGGTTGCTAGATCCATACTATTTATATTGTATATACATGCATACATACAACTATGAGATTCTACACCGCGATATTGCGTCACATTACAAAATTCTTTAGATAGCGGAAATTTCCTTTGGTACGTATTACGTATGTTTCTTGGTTTCTCCGTCTCTCTCACACGTATTATATACGTTGGTGCTATTGGGTTCGCTCGACATCTCAATATTCCACTCGTACTGCTCACTGCGTACATAGATACATACATGCATACTGTGTGTATAAATGTACCGCCGTAGTAGGATCATAAAGAAGAAGAGGTTGATGGGATGTTAGCTGAAACTTTCTCCTCTTATTTTCTCTCGTCGGATACTCATAGGTACTAGAGAAAACCCATCCCCTAGTTTTTTGTATGTCTGCGTGAATAAATGAGGTGGATTCGCTCATAAATTTCTGTTTTGGTAAAGCCTCTTTTTCGAAACATCTCTGGTGTTGCCCATATTTTTAACATTAAATCTTTTCCCCTGCACACTTGAGTGAACCCACTCTCTATGTCTACATATTTAGTTAATAGTCTGTTGCCTTAATGGAGTTTTCCTAACTGTCATCTGAAATAAGAATTTAACTACTATTTTCTCAATTTTTTAAAATAAAAATGACAAGACAAATTTTCAAAATTTAAATTCAAATCCAATAAATAACGTTTTGTTTGCGTTTACTGTACATCCCCCTTCCTTTATTTTGTCACATAGTTTGATCTGCTTGTGTAAAAAAAAATTAGTGAGCGAGTAGGTTCATCTATAACTTTTCCAAGTTTTGTACCATTTGTAAATATACATGTCTAAAAGGAGAGAGAGTGAAAACGTGAAAGGGGAAAAGAATTCACTTCACGTTTCATCATATACATGGTTTCATCGAGATAAAACATTTGGCGGTTGGTTGTTCTAGAAACTAGAAACTTCTCGCCTCTCGAGGTATACTTCTAGCACAGTAGTACTACTACTACTTGTAGGTACACTAGACATATCAACGAAGCTTTTATCAAAGTTAAAGCATTACATAGTCTGACCTTTTTGTTTGTATTCTTTGTGAAGAGAAGGGAATCTTTGTTGCTCATTTGACGCTCTTTTGTGTATAGTTTTGTGTATATAGTAGACACACAATAGACAATGGAAATAGTTTGCTATTCGGGTTCCTTTGAGTAGCACAAGAGAGGATTTTGAAGTACGCTCGACTTTATCCTACTTGACTTGGAAATCCACAATTTTCATACAGAATAAAGTTTTCATATCTCATGTACTCGTGGGCACTGTACAATGTACAGTAGTTTAATAAACTGAGGTAGGATAGTTTCTTTTGTCGTTTATGCTGAAATCGATCTGATATTTATATTACTGTTAATAATATTACCCTTTACTATTAACATAGTAGGCTGATTGCTTCAATCTTTTATAAATGAACACGCATTGAACCGGAAACTTTTGTTTAAAAGTAAACTAAAGTCCAAATTTTCCAGGCAAAAATTAGTCTTGTATAGGAAATGTGGTCATTCTTCGTCTTCACATTCACTGATTAATTTTTAAAAATTAAACTAACAACACTTTGAAAGACATTTATGTTATGTTGAAGGTAACTTGAGGTCCATTTTATATTTTATTTATATAATAATGAAGAGTTGTAATATACTGTACCTAATACAGTCATGAAATAATGTAACAATATATATATATATTTATTACCCATCCTTATTATTATTATTATTATTTCAATTAAGTACACTACTAAAAAATGTTTTTATTATAAAACCACAAAAACCATAGACGGATGTATGGGTGTAGATAGATAAGTATTATAATATATTTTATGATAATACTAAAGTCATTTTCAAGCATTTTAGAGATAATTCCAATCAGAACTTCTGAAACTGGTTAATGTCATAATTTTTAAGTAAACAAATATTCAAGAAGGATTGATAAATGGTGTGTATATGTATAAGTTGAAAACTATGATCCATGGCGTTTCACATATATACGGTGCATTGTTTGTGTTGCATAATACATGTATTGCTGTCTGTGTAATGGAAAGCAGCAATGAGTATTTTTATCTTGAAATAGCTATCAGTGCAGCCCCTTGTAACGTCCGTTCTGTCAACGGAAGTGTCTTCTATAGGATTGTCATCAGTTTCGTGATGGGTGAATTTTAGATAATCCCGTGTCCGTCTGAGTATATAATATATAATGTGAATATCGTCATATGAGTCGATTTTTCACAGTCCATGTTACATATTCCAGTTTAAGTTATTTTGGTTTTACACATCGATGGATTTTTGTCGACAGACAGAACTTCATTTCACTTTACACGATAGATAGAAAGTCAAGTTTAATGTATGTTCCAAAAAGAAGAAGACATGTACCATTTGACCGACCACACCGAGAAACTAGTGTTATGCTATTTACATCTATATCTGTTTATGCTGAGTACAGTAAAGTAATAGAGAAGCGAGAAAATATCTGCCTGTTCTACACTCTTTGACAGATGCATTACAAGGCAGATTTTCGTCTGCCTTATTTCAACAGCCGGAATTTTGTCCTGCTGTATACACAGAGAATCTTTCGTTATTAAGTAAGTAAGTAAGCAAGTAAAGAAGAAGAAGCAAGTAAAGACGAAGGAGAGAGTAAGATGTGCGCTTGTGGCATTTACTAAAGCCAGAAGCGTCGATCTGCTCATACACACAAATACAGCGAGAGAGAGAGAGAGAGACGAACGTTTTCTTAAGTTTTATAGGATGTTTGGTATGTTTCTTGGTAGCATACAGCGATCGATGCCAGACGTTAATATAGTTTCCGTGGTCTTAGTAATGCTATTGGTATCGTCTGGGTCTGGACAAACAAGCGTATACACGCTACTACTTTGTGGCAACAAGAAAATGAGACTACAGAATTGTTTAAGTATAGAAAAGTATACATATTACTTTTTGTCTGTGCTTTTTCTTTTGGTTTCAAGAAGTAGGGAAAAAAAACTACGGACGGCTTTGTCCTGTTTTCTACAAATTGTCTTTTTCATGTCCTTTCAAAGGAAGGAAGAAGACCAAAATCCAGACACAGACAGAAAGAGAAAGAGAGTCTATAGTATATGAATTGAGAGTGAGCAAAGTATACTTGTATAGTTATTTATAAATGTATGTTTTACATTTAGTTGTTCATATGGTATGGTGCAGTGTGCTTTAGAATTTGAGAAAACCTGAGCTTTCGACAGAGTAACAACATGATTACCATGAATTTATTTTGCATGTGGGTACTTCTTACAACTTGTACTTTACTCGAATGAATTTCATGCATGATTTCTGTTGTTGCCGATTGTCCGTACATTCCTGACAGCATTGTGCGTAGTTGTTGAAAGTAATATGTATGTATATATGTATGCCTCGAGTGATATGAGTTATGAATATAAGTAAAAATTTATTCTGAATATTGTATGCGTTGGAATTATTAGGTTGAAACTAGTCCCATTGTGACTAGATTCGTGTGTTTTATCTGTTCTATGTGTGGTGTCCACACAAGAACACTCGAAATTTGATATAAAAAATATGAAAACTTAAAATCATGCTACAAGATATATATTTAATGAGGTAATGGATTTAATAATAAAAAAATGAAAGGAAAAAAAGTTATAACATCATCATCATTATCATTGAAGAAAAAAAATTTACAATGAAATATCTCTTCTTTTTCCTACTATAACACAATTAGCTAAACAGAAATGTTGTGAATACATATAAAAAATATAAAACTACAGATAGAGATGGATCACAAAGTAAATGGTAAACTGTACATTCCCCATGTATGTATATGTGTGTGTACAATGTACATGTCCTTTACTTGTAAAGATGCATTATTTTTCCGCTGATGATGGAATATAAACTTTTAAATAGTAAATTTGTTGTTGTGTATGATTCTTATGCTGCAGCTGTTTCAACTTATATATTGAGACTTTTGTGATTCATATACACGATCATGTAGCCCCATCAACATTCACGTGAAATGCAATAGTCAATTGTAATGTTGATTATGATAATGCCGAGGTCCGTCGTGATGAATAAGATGATGAATAAGACAGCTGAGCAATAGCCTTGATTTTTTTTTTTTTAATATTTTTCTTTAGCTTGATTTGTCTATTACATACGTCTGTCTCTATATTCCTCAGTCATGTTAGATGTACTGAAGATGACGATGATGATGAAGAGTACACATAAAAAATCCTTGTGAACAGCTCTTGACAAATCCACACTCTGTGATACGGCAAACATGTACATGATAGTTTTTTAAAATATTATTAATTTAATATAGCTAATGCTGTCTGTAAATACATGACGCTGGTTACCTTGCCAAAATTTGTGTCAATTGAAGAGATATTACATTCAAAATTCAAAAACTTGTGCACACTACACACAAGTGTGTAATATTATCAGTGAATATATTTCGTTGGATTTACAATATCATGTGTCTGTGTGTGTATTTATAAAACATTCTTGTGAATTTTGAAAGGACTATTGATCTTTACTTAAAATTTTCTCTCTTGGTTTCACACAACTATACGTGCTAGTTTTTTCACGTCGTGTTGCTGTTTAAATAATAATAATAAAAAGAGGGTGAAGCTATCGCGGGTCGATTTGAATTTGTCTGCCAATAACTAGATAGATAAATATTACTTACTCAAGTTTGTTTTTGTCTGTTGTTTGAGTATGTATGTGAATATTAGGTATACAGAAGGAAAACGTTTGCATACGAGGAATAAAAAACAATATATACAACCTACAATTCTATACGTGAAGATTAATTTAGTGTAGGCTAGCCATTTTCAAAACCAATACATACAGTTTTGCGTGTTTTTTGTGAGTAGTATTTGTGTACACGTGTCCGTCCGAGTCTGCAAAAAAGTTTTTGTTAATGTTATTCTACATTTCAGAGGTTAGTATTATCACTAGTATTAGCCTAAATGTTGAATACTTTAATACGAGGATTGAAGAGTGAGCGTATTTTGTAGGCGTCAAGTTTAATAGAACACATAAATATAGCAAAATAAAATGTATGTGGTTGGTGTAGAACTTTTGTGTAAACTCTCATGTTTCTCTATGTGTGTGTATGTGTGCTTGTACAAAACTTTTTTGTTTAAATTCATTTTGCAGATATTATGAAAATATTATATTGATGCACAATGTTGTCTCTATAATACATGTACAATGTAGACGTACATACATACTAGAACTAACACTAATTTTACAGGCTTATTTAGGTCTGCGACAATAACCATAACCATCATCATAATAATAATAATAATATATAAAAACGAAGGATAATCATTAGTAATCATTAAAAGCTTTAAATTCCTATAACAATTCAACATATGGCCTTTGTAGGACTACAAACATAAAGATTTTTTTGTTATTAACTTATACGTGAGTTCTATTAGTACTATTTACTATTATTATCATTATTACTATTAACAGCAACAGCAGTGTGTTCATTACATTAGTACAAGTAGTAATAATCCCCTTGTCTACAGGTTCACTAAAATTTGCTCACACTGGTATACATCCATATATATATATATATATATATATATATATATATATATGTGTGTGAGAACGAACGCATGTAGGATTTTTGTATTCGTTGATGATAAAGTATTTAGCATGTGCATGCGATTTGTCTTCTTTCTTAATTAACTCGACAGAGCTAAAGTTTACTCTGAGACTACTTGGAAGTGTGTGTAATTTTATTCAGTCATGTTCTAAAGTCTTGAATGAAAAATGACAGGCATACCTTGGGTAAAAACATTGTTTATAAACCATAAATATTAAATGTTAGACTTCTTGTTTTTATTCAAAACTCAAAACCCTTCATATATATTATGCAAGCAAAAAAAAAACTATTTTAATGTACAGTAAAACTTTGTATGACATAATAAAACTGGACAGAAAGGCTTGAATATGAGGATTGTATGCACATGCAAATGAAGAAGTTTCAAAAGGAATACAACAAAAAGAATAAGAATATATATGTGTTGCATAAGAATTGTTATATTCGATTACTGTAATTGAAAAGTTTTTGTTCGTGAGGACGGGCAAATTGTATTTCTTTTTTATCTCGCTTTAGCGAGAATGAGCTGTGAGCTGTTGTTTAAGGTTGGTGGTGTGGGGGGGTTTTTTTGCATTGCTCCGTTCGATACAATTTTGACATACATCCACCATTTTACAACTATGTCTATATACAGCTTTTATTTCTTGTGGTATTTTTTGTTATGTTTTCTCCCCCTTTTTAAAAATGATTTTTCATATCGCGTGCCGAGTACGTCGAGAATACTCCAGAAAAGCGGAGTCAGGGTACTCAGTTTTCTCCTTGTGATTTGAGATTATTTATGCTTGTGGCAGGATTGGATATTGAAGTCGTTTCCTTAACTTATCCCATGAATTTAGCTTTGGAGAAAAAGTAGGCGACTCCGAAAAAGGATGACGAAATATGTAGGTTATCAGTGACTGTTGGGATTTTCCGGATACATAGTGTTGCTATAATGTATAATGTAATCAATAGTACTGCATGAGAAGATTTCAAACTACATGTTATATACGTATCATCATAGTAATAATATGTTGGCTAGACAGTATGTACAAAAAGGAGAGCAAGAGCATGACTATATCAAAATTATACCTAATAAAGAGTGAACGGTACGATTTAGCTGTGGAAAATACACCGAGTTTTTAGTTTATAGCTCTAGATTGCATGCAAGGTTCATTAGTAAAAGGTATCGTGATTATGATTTGAGAATTCAGCTGAATGAAAGTATCATAAAACTCTGGAAATGCTTGTTTGGAAAACACAGTCAAGAATTAAAACTCAAAAATGAATGTATATAATATGAGAAGACGGAAGAGTATAATAATATAACATAGAAGAATATGTGCACATGTCTACGATAGACTGAACGTTTATCACATGTTTTGTGTGTGTGAACGTGTGTGTGTTTATGGAGCCCAGTTGGCTGTTACATGCAATCCGCACATTGTCTGAACCGAGTTGACTCGCTTTTTGTTCCAAGAGAAAGAGGGAGGAAGAAAAACATAGTGTGCTGAAAATTTGCACATGGACTTTTACTCAAAACTTTTGGTGCAGTTTGCCTTGTCGACGCCGCCCGGAAAGAATTTTATTGCTCTTGGCTGTGTTTTTCCTTTGCTTCGTTTGCACAATTCCTTTTTCCTTTTCGCCTTCCATTAAAATACATGCATGTCGTTATACAATTAATTCATACTAGTATGGTAATAGACTGATTGTAGGAAAGTGGTATGTCCAAAATTTTTATGATTTGGTAGCTTTTTGGAGTTTATTTTCCATGGTTTTATATTATGTTGAATTTTAATAATTTAATACCATTTGTACACAGTTATTGATATGTCCATGTACTTTGTATATGTACAAAGTAGAGCAAGTATTGCATTTGGATTGTTTTATTAAATTAGAATTCCATGTTACTATTGTTATTAGTATTAAATTGCATTTAATGTAATTTGGAGCTGGGAGGTGTGGCCGATCAAAAAAAGGGAGAGATAGCGACAACGGAAAGAAAGCACGGAACTAACCAAACGTTTAGTTGCTGTAAATGTCATCCTCTTTCTCTCTCTTTCTCTCTCTCTCTCTCTCTCTCTCTCTTTCTGCCTATCTATATCTTTATGTGTATGAATAAAACTTAATGTCGTTGTATATTATGTATGCGAGACGGAATAGACTTAGATGCTGGTACGATAACACGATAACATCTATTCAGTGGAGCCTTTTATGAGTAGAGTCGCCAATTTTTTTGTGTGCCGGGACAAAAGTTTTATTTCAGTGTAACTCCAGTTTTTTTCTCTCGTTCATATACTATAGTAGAATATAATGAAGAGAAGAGGGAGAAACTGTATTAGGGAAATGTGATTACATACACACATATGTAGTAGTTACCTATATATTCCTGTCTATATCTAGACAAATTTTTCATGCTCTTTATTTTTATATGTGCAATATACAATGGAATTGGTATGATATGTATCTACAAACATATATTACCAACTACAGATATAGTCAAACCAATCCAACTAAATTGCTAGCCAAGCAAATCAAACAGAAGAATATTTATGGATGTAGTTTTTCTCTAATAAAAGCGATAGGAATAAAGAATAAAACATTGTCAAATCTTGTTTAAATGATATATAGACAAAGATATCTATACATATGGATAAAAAAAATCTTTTTGTATTATTTTTATAGAATTTAATTAAAAGTTGTCAAACAAATTTTCTATAATAAAATAATATTATAATACTGCAAAGACATGTTATACTACTGTATAAATACATATATAGACACATGTAGTTGTCTTATATACGTTATTTTAAGAACATGTATGTATTTTGTATTTAAGACTAATAAACTTTTTACTCTTTTGTTTCTTTACAGATTTACTTATTTTTTGAAGTTACGACCGCTTAATTGGAAATGAACAATATGGCAATGGTAAATGTGAACAATTTACTGAACATCAAAGACTCACGTTGGCTACAGTTGGAGGTATGCCGAGAATTTCAAAGGAACAAGTGTTCACGTCCTGACACCGAATGCAAATTCGCCCATCCACCACCCAATGTGGAAGTTCAAAATGGACGTGTGACTGCGTGCTACGATTCAATAAAAGGTCAGTACTGGTTCTATATTATACATAAAGTATAATGTCTATACATTATACAGGAACATTAGTAGACTTTACTTTCAAAGTACTAAAATACACGGTAAAACTAAATTAGTCGTATAGATAACAAAAGTATCAAACTTATATATACATTAAATACTGTTCTATGTATATATTTCAGCCAAAAATCTAGTGCTGAAAGGTCTCTTAGGCTTTTAGATTCGATCTTCTTTTTTTTTTGATGTAATAATAAGTTTTTGTAGACGTTTCTCTATAAAAGACTTTTTATTCTTTAAATTTACAAGTAAAGGCAGTAAATAATAATGAATATTATTATTGTTATTATTATTATTATTATTATTATTATTATAACTATGTCTTTTAAGTAGAATATATATTTTTTCCCCTCACAATTCATCATCACATTCATGCTCTTATATTTTCTGACTTTGATAGAACTGATTACTGATTATTATTAAGTCATCTTGAGTTTTCTTTTTCACTTCAATCATCATGGTGATCCATTTCAAGCTCACACTTTTTCACTGTCGCATTTACACGGTTTAGACGTGTCCGTCTGGGAAAGCTATGTGGTTGATTTTTCTCTCATTTGCTTGAATGTAATATTAGAGTCAAGTACAGAATGATGGAATGAGTTCAAAAGATACGATGCCTGTATAGACACACATTGTAAAGACATAGATCCTTCTTCTTCTTCGGCTGAGTAATGTAGAAGGAATGACGGATGTGAAGGTTTTGAAAGACATGAGGAACGTCGTTTGTTATTTTTTCAAATTTCTTTGACATGATCTTGAAATCTAACTCCTTGCTGTTGTTGTAGATATATCTAACACAACACATCAAAAGAGAGAGAGTCTTTCATTTAAATTTTTATAGTAAAGTAGAAACTTTTTTTGTGGTTCGTAATATTGTGTTTTCTCGCTGTGTTTTAAATTATTTAACATTTACGTACAATAGAGTTGTTTTATAGAATTTTAGTAACGATGTAATGTATTTTAGTGCTTTCAAAAATCTCAAATTATCTTACATAAATAAAAGGAATAGATGGGTGTTATGATTTATTATATATTATATGATGTACGACGATTCTTGTTCCCTATTTATTGCTTTAAGACTACGTTTTCAAATTTTTGTACAGCAAAAAAAATTAAATAGAGAATTATACGAGGGAGAAACGGTAACAAGAATATCTTTAAGTTCAATGAGTTCATGAAATACTATTTAAGTTGTATGTAGAACTGACAGGGTAGTCAAAATGTGTATGTGTTTGGCACAAAAAATGAGTCGTGTACTGTAGAGTAGGCTAATACTGCACACTTTTCTTATGGAAGAAAAAAAAAGTTGTCTGGAAAAGTATGTTCCCGTAATGC
>JAQGBH010000895.1:0-40471 GCA_034698265.1 Sminthurinus aureus | reverse complement strand
ATAGTGGTCTCGTCAGCCTGGCATAAGATAAAGTCCCAACTGTCCCGACCTTATACAGAAATTTGTGAAAGGCCTTGGTGAATACCAAGTACAATGTGGGTCACGCCTCCATCATTTGGCCCGTGTGGCTCACACAAATCCTCATTATGCACACTGTTTGTATTGTGGGTGTTGTTAAATATGCAAGTCAATTGCCGCTCTTTATGCTCATCATTTTTGTAATCGTGAGCAATGCAGCTTTCAACATTGAATTTCTCCTAAATTTCTGGGCGGGAAGTATCCATCATTTTTCAACTGACCTCTTGGTCCGACTCCGAGGAACTCGAACGATACACAGTTTGGTGGAAAGTAAATCCAAAAATTATGTACACTTGAAAATTCGGGCCATTAGACCGTTGGCGATTAAAATTGGGAGTGTTTGTGACATTGATACAGCCGCGGTCCTGGCATATATTCTTCTCGTGTGTACTTCCACTATTAACTTTATGCTCGTCATTCAATAATTCAATAAATGAAATCAAATTGGAATTGAAATTTGGAATACAATAATATATGACACATGACTCATAAAGTGAGGCCCAAAATTCTGGGTTCTGAAGTCTGAACTGTTGTTTTTGCTATTTCCTATTTTTTGTACATGAATTTAATATGAATTTAATGTAAATGGATAAAAACCTCAATAAAATTATTTGGCTTGGTCTGTGACTTGTGAGGATGTTGAAGTTTGAAGTGGATGGAATTTTACACTTTACACACACACACAGCATGGCATGTGACTTTTTGATTTTTGACGACCGAGGACTTTTGGTTGCCGTAGCTGCACGGTGCACTACATTTGAGCGCAGTTTTTATTTTGCATTTTGTGTCCTTTTTGCTTCTGAGTTCTGAGTGCCGTGTGCGCCTCATTTTCTTAATTCAGGATTCAGGAATCAGCAGGGACCCGATAAAAGTTTAATGAATTACGAACTGCGAACTCGGATATTTTTAGTCGAAAAGTGCGAGATGCGAGATAACTTTTGTCACGTTATGTTTCTACCTGATGACGGATGTCTTAAGATAAGTTTTCAATGTAGCTGAAATTCAAAGGATTTCATTTCATTTTCCACTTAAAATGCATGCCTACACTCTCACGCAGCACCACCCTGGCCTGGCTGACTGATCACTGATTGACTTGTAAATGATGGGAATAAACTACACCTTGCTGAATATACTTGGAGCTGTAATACATCATAAACTCGTTTAGTTGTACACTATTGATAAAGGGTAGCGCTTAATAAGTGAGACACGTACATAAACAGCTGTAGAATTTTTTCTATACCACTCAGTAAGATGATGTTTCCACCTAGTTGTTGGCTATAATTTTATGAAAAAAATGTGCTATTGGGTTGCCCAATTGAACCTTGCATGACCTAGTAATTTGACCTTGCGTCAAACACCCCCGATTCGGATGAATCCACGTTTTTCAACAAATACTTTCCCAATTTTACCCTAATTCCCATTAGATCATTGCAAATCTTTTACAACACTTTAAAAGTATTTAAACGACCTTTTCAAAACTGCTCAAAACTTGTCAATTGACCCACAGTATCAAAAGTTATGCGGGTTTACGTATTTTACTACAAACTGAGACTTTTTCTTCTGGGGGTCGTTTCTTACATTTTGGAGTAAAAAACAGTAGTAAAGCAAATTTAAATGAAAACTTTACCAGAATCATAAACTCCAATGTTTTGTGAATACATTTTGTTTTTACCCGATTTTGAAAACCCACCCTAGTCCCCACCCACACCATCTGAATGGACGCTGTAAAATTGATACGATTTTTGTCCATTTTTCAAAACACCAAAAAAAAATTCAGAAGCAGGTCTTTGTTGTCGTTCTTTGGTCTATAACTAATGCAGAAGAGTACAACAAATGAAAAAATTCATATTTGGAAGTACTGAAAAGCCTAGCAGTGAAATTCACCACGCTTGAAGTACTGCAAATTTTCTTTGACATTTGTTGACACAATTTCTAACAACAATTTTTAAATGGCTGGTTTGAGCTACTGCTGTACTTTTGAGAATTGATTTTGCCGTCGTTGGAATGGCCATGCTTTGTACTCAAACTGAGATGACCCATCATCCAATCATTTTCAGTTTTGTGGCTGCTACAGAACCGGAAGTGAATGCTACTCTCGCGGTTCGTGTTTTCGTGGGGTACAACTTTTGGAGAGGAGCTATGTATGATTGGGAAACACTACTTTTATATAATTTACCATTATTGAATTCTCTGAAGCTTGTTTTATAACCCCTGTATCTTGGATTTTGAAAATCATCATTTATGACATGACCCCAGGTCAAAGAAGATTTTTTGAGATCCAATTTTTTATAAAAGTGGATTACAAAATTTAAGGGTTCTTTGCTTTGACCTCCTGTATTTTGAAAACGGAACAACCTAGAAACTTGAAATTTTCCACAATGATTGTTCATAAACCACCCTTTTCAGAAAAAAATACTACGCGCCAAAAAAACCTCAAAATCATTGAAATACATAGTGCGCAAAATTGTCTCACTTATTAAGCGCTACCCTTTATTTGGTACCTAACTGCAAAAAATTACAGTTTTAATGATTCATTTCTTCAATTCTAGACTCTTCTGATCACACTAAATATCAGTATTGCTCAAGAAGCAACGACCAGCGACAACACTGAGACAACGTCCAGGGACAAAACTGGGACACCGTCCAGCAATAACACTGTGACAACCTCCAACAACCACGCCGCGACAACAGTTGACTCTAGAAACAGTAGTGTTGAAAATTCCCAATCCCGATCTCATTCTGATAGTCGCTTCACTGGGAACTTCACAGAGCGAACCAAAGATTGCGATTGTAAAGATGAAGAATGTTCCCTCTCTAAGTTAAGTATTGCGGAGATTATGGAAAATCGACAAGGCCGTTGTAATCCTCTAGAGTTACAAATTTGTGATACCAAGACTTCGAAATGTGACTGTGGTTTGGTCAATGCCAAATTTGACCCGACAATTAAAAAATGTGTGGGACTGGCAGGTGCTCCTTGTGACACACTTTTTGGCAATGACAAATGGCCGAAGATGACGGCCGAATGCGACAAGCCGTTCAAGTGTGAAGACAATGCCAAGGAATTTAAAGATGAGCAAGATTTTGAAAAAGCCTTTACGTACAAAACGTGCGTGTGTAAAAGTGGTGCTCCGGATGAAAACGGTGGTTGTGATGGGTGGCTTTCTGGAACCTCCAGATTTCAAGAGTCGGGATCATTTTGCATAGTTGTTTTCAACTTTATATTATCAAACTTTGTATTCCTTGTTTTTTGTTACTAGTTAAAAGTTTAAATTCTCTGTCTTGAGTTTTCCCAATGCAGTGTAAAAAATTTTGAATAAATTGAACCATTTTAATTATTTACAAAGAATGTCTAATGTCCACTGTTTACACAATGGATTTTTTTTAGGAAAATTACGAATTCAAGAGTCACGAGTTGTGAGTTTTGAGTTTTGAGTATCATTTCAATTTGCGTTTTACGAAGCACAAAGCACACAAAATTAAATAATGCTGTTTCCAAAAACGCACGTGAGAAGCAGATGATAAGCTGTTGAACGTTGACCTTCGGCTGAGCGCTGAGAATATTTAATCAAATTACACATAGGAACATGAAGTATAAAAAAGAGCAACGAGATATGCATACATGATGAACAAAACTCGACTAGATATTACATAACTTTAATACAACTATACCGCACTATTCAATTCAATTGAATATTATTTTTTGAGAGGAGATAGTAAATTTTTTTACACTGTATAAGCACTCATCTCGTTGCATAACATTTTTTTCCCATTTGTCTATAACTTTTTGTGATTTTAATTTTAAAGTTAAAATCATTTAACTACAAATTCCTGTGATTTACTGTTGTGCTGTTGTGTGTGGTGTGTTAGTTTATATTTGACATAAAATGGGATCTCTTTTTGATTCGGAAAATTCAAAGTCAATCCCAGCCTCATCAGCTGATAAAGTGAACATTAGAAAATTTTCACGTGTACAGGATCCTTTGACATTAGTCCCTATTTTGAAGACTCGTCTACCTATTTCTGCACCCGTAATTCATTTATAACTTGTTCAATCATTTTTATTGACACTTTTTTCTATTGTACATTGTACATGTGTAAATTTTATATTTCATGACTTATTATTGTTATGAATTTTGATGTCCAATTTCCAGGTTTATAACGCAGCACTGTTGACTGCATGGCACGGTGATCAAGAATGGTATACACTGGATGGAGACTCACCAGAAAGTACTTGGATTTGTGCAAAAATTATACGAAATGTAATTAAATACAAAATTGAAAATACAAATGAAATATATTTGTTACATGAAAAGAATACAACAATTAAGTAGAAAGTAAAAAGAGATTATTCATTGATTTTAAATAGTTATTATTATAATTATAATTGTCTGTAATTTTTGATTATTATTTGGTATTTGTTATAGGACTTTGGCCAAGAAATTGTTATATCATCCCCCCAAAATCGGACCATCACACCTGAAATTACGGAGGCCTTCTCATCATGTGACTGGATTGATTGGGACTCAGTCTATATGTTTGCAGCAATTGAGCCGGAAGTTAGTAAAATGATTAGTGGAATTGGTACTCGAATCAAAGGGAACTGCAACAGTATTCATCCGTCTAACTTGTATTATATGACTGTGGAGGACGGATGTAAATTAAATACCAATTTCAATCTAGATGAAGGCGTTCAAGTGAAGAGCATAAATGATGAACTGGGTGCGCAATTTATGCTTGATACTTGGAAATACGCTAGAGAAGGCTCTGATATTTATATAAGAAAAGTCTTAAGTCAAGCCGAATCCTCAGGAGTATATATTAACGGAACAAAAGTTATATCTGGAGTTGCACTCGTCAGTCATGGTCTTATAGGAATGTTGTACACTCATAAAGACGCAAGAGGAAAAGGTAAGTTTTTTAACAAACGATGAATGATGAGGAAATTTTTATTTCCATAATCAATGTGCATAAACAATTAAAAATATTACTTTTACTCTATTTTTTGTATAGGCTATGGAAGATACACAATGCACAATCTGATGAAAAAAATGAGTGAAAAGGGTCTGGTTCCTGCATGTACTGTTGAACTGCGAAATACCGTATCCAGAGCTGTTCAAGAAAAATTAGGTTTCAAAGTTGCAAGTGTTGTAGATTTTGTTGCATATGAAAATAGTGGATTTTGAAAAGCCTAAAAATAATAATAATAATTGTACATTGGATAGTATTAACATGCACATTTCACATTTCATGACTTTTACTCAAACGATAATAGTAATTTTTCCGCAAAGTTAAACAACTGTGGGCATTTTTGATCATTGACTATACAAAATGCGTAATAAAAAGTAATGATAAAACCAGAATAAATACGCTAAAGTTTCCTTTTTATTGTAGTTTGTAGCATAATATTTTTTAATCAAGTACAAAACATACAAAAAAAGATGGTAATAATAATATTGGTCATTGGCACAGTATAAAAAAGATGAGTATTGAGTATTCATTGTATAAAAAACAAATAATAATAACAATTTTTTGTCATTTTCTGATTTTTTTGTATAAAAAAGTACAAAATTACAAATTACTTAGAACTTGGAAGAATAAATAATATTATATAATGCTTGGACTAACATGAGATCTTGGGAAGAGGTGGGTATCAATAACATCTATGGATTTGCCACCGATTTTTTTCACCGGGATAAGTTGATAAATTATGACAATCAAGGCTACAATCAGTGTTACACCACCCGCAATTAGCCCAGCCATTATTTTCGGTTCGTTCCAATAAGAGGACTTTTTAGCTGGAAGTTCAGTGGAACTGGAAGTAGGTTTAGTCGAAGGTGACTTTGTTGTTGTCGTTGATGCGGAAGTTGGAACTGGAGTTATTGTGATACCAGAATCTGTACTTGTTCGATTAATACTTGAAGATTCTGTGGTTGAAATTGAAGTTGTAGGAAGTGGTAAGCCTGTTGAAATTGAAGTTGAAGAAGCTGTCGAAGGTTCTTCTGGCTCTGGACTCCCATTACTCGTTGTTGTTGAAGTTGATGTGGAAGCTGTGGATGTTGGCGTTGTGGTCAGCCTTGGATTGATTTTCAACGCAATTATATTAGATGGACCCGACTAAAAATCATACAACAAAGTTTGAAAAGGCATTAAAAATTGTCTACTGTGTACAGTGAGCTGTGAGTATTATATTATTAATTAAGTTTAAATTAAATTAAATTTTAAAGTTCTTACTCTCATGTCATTGTAATTAGTCTCAATTACGTAATAATTGAGTTCATAATTACTGGCGTAATCTCGAATGAGTTCCAAACTTCCAGGTGGATTTGATGCTGCATAATTCCCAAGTCTATGAGCCAATTTTACTTTTCCAACAAGATCCGAAATGTTTGTGGAGTGAAATACACTGTAACTCGTTCCTGTAAAGAAAATCATTAGACAAATATTATATTAGATATAAATAAATAAATAATAATTAAAAAATAAGATAAAGATGAGTATTAAATACGGGCAGCTTTTCATTGAACTAGGAACCTTTTTCATGTGTTTCCTTTCCTAATAGAGTTGGGACGGTGAAAGCAAATGTGATCAGTCCTGTATTATCATCACTGGTTCCTTCCAAATCCAATGTTCTAAATGGCTGACCCTTGAGTTGGATAAAAATTATTATTATTATTATTATTATTTACTTAATCTTTGAATGCTTTTTTGTACATTATTTTAGATTTTTATTTATTATTTACAGGTTTGAATCCCTCGGAATTAAAAACTTGAACCAAATGAGGAGCATCCACCGTCCGTCCAAAAATTCCATCAATTTTCAATCCAGTACAAGCTGAATTTGCGCCATCTTGATTCCTACTGCTCGGAAAACAACCGATATTCTTTTGATCCGGTAGTAATAATCTTGGTTTGATTGTTCTTCCTCTTGCCATCGACCGTTCTTTCCCTTCAAGTGAGGAAGAGGAAGGGGTACAAATTGTATTCTTGACAAAGGAGCTGATTTTAAAATAACCATCTTCATTTGGAATGAAATTCCCAGAGTAGACTCCATCATTTTGACTGACGTCTGGAGTTCCAAGTCCATCATCTGATAAGGCTATTGTCCACACTCTTCCGCTGGCACTATTTTCACCATTGACCTTTTGAATAGTCGCAACCACTTCCAAGTCCACCACAGGTTGTCCATCTTTGTGAACCTGTTGATAAATGATAAATAATAAATTAAAAATTAAAAATTAAAAAATCGCAAAAAAGATTTAAAAGTGACTAATATTATAATAAAATAAAGACAGAAGAAAGAGAAAATAATGAGAATCTCATATTATTACAGAGGCAAAGACGGTTAGTGGAGAATTAGTAAATGGATTAAAAGTTGTCAAGTCCACTTTTTTTGAAGATGTGGAAATTGTAATTTTTATTCCTTCAGTTGGATCTTCCTCTTCCAAATTCATTGTAAGATGAGAATTAATACTTTGTTGACCTTGTTGGGTTTTTCCAGTTTCCTCCGTTTGATTACGAATTGTACCGTAGACGTGAACCGCCCCTTCACAAGAATTTTGTTCTGTCTGTTCACATTCATAATGAAGAATCCAATTGGAATTGATCTGCAAAAATAATTTGAAATTTGAAATTTAAATAAATAAAACACTAATGAGTACTCGAATTTTCATTATTAATTATTAATCATCATTCATATTAAAATGAAAATGTTGTTTTAAATGAGACATAAATATACAACTTACGTTTGGAAAGTCACGAGTATTTGCTGTTATTGAATAGGTAAAACGACGATTATTCTTTGCAGTCTTTTCATTCCATTCCGGACGCGTCTTTACAATGAGATCAGATGACCTCGCTCCGACCGACTTGTAATTCAATCCGGTCAAAGGTCGAATGTAAACTTGCTCCGGTGCAATTTTATTATCAAGTGTCAGGTAAATTTCAATATCATCCAGTTGAGGTGTCAAAATGGGAATTTCGTTTACTTCATTCGGAGAGACAAATCCTTTGTAAATCTTTCATGAAAAAAAACAAACAAAACATACAGTTTTTGTTAATTTTTTTAACCTTTAAAAAAAGGAGGTTTCACTTTTTTAGACATTGTTTTTAACTTTTAACAATTTTTGTTTCTTACATCTCGGAAATTATTCTTGGCGACTTGAGGCGGTTGGATGGTGATGCATAATTTAGTAATGTCCTGTATTAAAGGCTCTAGCTTAGCTTCAATGTCTTCAGGATCCACAATGGTAATATGTTTTCCTCCAGAAGCAAGGGAAAGGCTTTCCAAATTTGGGGATGATGTTTGATCTTCCAGGAATTCAACAGTAAAGACTTTGATTCGTGGGTTTGTGCGTAAAGCTCCAAGAATTTCGTGTTCATATGCCATGTTTTCTATATTAAAAGTTACGATAATAATTGCTGTAGGAATTTTTCAATGCTATAAATTAAAATTTTTATCATTAAAAATATTTTACATTGTATTGTAAAAAATTACGGGGTGTTGTTGTTGGCGTGGATCCAGTTTTAATGATGAATAGAATGGATCCGGGTGGATTATTGAACTGAATCAATTCATTGATGGATTCCTGAATCGGCGAAGAAAAATCCCGTGTATTTGAGCCAGTGGGAATGGTATTGTTCAAAGCTCTAAAATTTTAAGGAAGGCATGTGTAAAAAAAGTAAAAAAAATGGGATGTTTTGTAGAATTTTGGAAACATAAAATATAAAATAATATAATGTAAATTTGGGGAATTTGGAATTTTAATCCTCATTAAATTAGTTGTTAAAAATAAAATTTGTACGTTTGAAATGGCTGATTGTTTTCTGCGTATGTCCATTCCACTTCTGTATTTCGGATGATTGTTGGATCTTGAGAGTTGATACTTGGAAAAGAAGTGAGTTTAGCCACAGTTGATTTGTAAATAGACTGGAGGTTAAATAACCGTCCAATGTTAGTTCCAATCGCATTTTGAAGAAGAGACTGTGACACCTGATGAAATGAAATTACAAGTTCACAGTACAAAACACAGACTTAATAATATTATGTCCACAAATATGAACTTGAATTGTTATCAAATTAAACTAAAAACTTGTGGCTTATTTACTGAAGTATTTCCTCTATCAAGGAGCAGAAGGAGACGAGGATGCTGTGATGGTTTGAGAATGGTAACTTCCAATCTGGGCAGTTCAATTGGTTTTGGTTCCGTAACTGTTTTGTAGTCCAAAGTTTCTCGGATGACTTCCCATGCGGAGCGATGTCCACAATTTCGATTTTGTCGATTTGGTGCAGTTGGATTGTGTGTTGTTTCATTACAGAATTGGTCAACTTGCTCTATCCAATGAAAATGCATGAGACTGGAACGAGCATTACTGTATTCCCAATCTGGAACAAAACGACAGTCATCTCCAGGATGCTCATCAATGTTGCTCACATCACATGTTTTGTTATCCCTTCAATATAAAAACATGTACAAGAAATTATAAAATGGAAAAATATTCAAAAATCAAACGGATTCCTGATTCCTGATCATTGATTACTTATGGATTTAAAATGTAAATGTGTAAAAAATTCAGAAAATTATTTATCAATAAATTTACAAGGTTAAATATTCTCCTTTCAGTTCCACGTCCGAGCAGCCAGTTGTCAACCATCCGGGTTGTTCAGGCTGTCGATGAAAATATGGATACTTTGAGTCAGCTGGATACCCATGTTCCTCCCAAATGCCCCAGCGAAATCGTGCCCATTGAGTTATCAGTGCTTTCCAGGGTGTCCCATAAAATCCATTAAAACTTGCATCCTGGAAAAAATTCAGTGGAGTTTCCACAAAATCTCCCGGTAAACCACAAGTATTTGGATTTTCAGCTCGAAGAAATTTGAAGCGATCTGAAATACGAATGTCTGCAGTTTCATAGGATTGCCTGTAAAGTATGGTGAAAAAAAAAATTTAAAAAATTTAAAAATTTTATATGCACACAATCAGACTACTCGAGACTCAACACTCGAGACTCCACTTGAAAATATGCATCGCCGATAAAAATTGTAAATAAAGTGAACAATTCACAAATCACAAACTTTAGCCTTACGTTGTAGCTGGAAAATTTAAGAGATTCCACGACTCTGGCACCAAAAGTTGAATGGAATTGACAAAGAATTTGTAGTCCGTAATTACCCACATTGCGTTTGAGAGAGTTTGCATTATCAACTGAAAAAACATACAACACATGAATACACATTTCAATTTCAATCTCCAAAACAAGCTTAATATTATGTTTTATATTCATCACGTTTCAATGTTCAGTAAACTATTAGAGAATTTTACCTGTATTTTATTGAAATAAATGACGGGATTCGCCGGAGCCGGTGTGTTCTCTTCAACCGCGAGAAGAATATCATAGCCGCCATCACTATTCAATTTTAACCCGTTTGTATTTAATGCACAAAAAATAATAACCGTGATGATGGCTAGCGAAATGGACGCCAGCGTCCAAATTTTACCAAATATCATTATTTATTTATTACACTTGACAAATAAAAATTAAAATATGTAGTTCAAAGTTCAAAATTCAAAATTCTTGATTCAGGACTGTTGAAAGTTGAAACTGGAAACTGGAAACTGTATCAATTTTGAGCACTATTTTACTTAAAAAATGCCAGTGCTGTATAATTAATTAATATGATGTTGTCTGCGCGAGGCAGAGTGATGAATACAATGTCCATGCTTGTCCAATTCTCTTAAATAGGAAAGTCGGACAGATAAAAAAAAAGAGTGCAAACATTTTTCTCCTACTGGCCCAATGCCTAAAGCTCTCGTATCTCGTATCATACATCACACAGTAGAAGTGTTTATTTGGAAATGCTTGATTTTTCACTTTTCACTGTTTGTTTATGTATATAGTAAAAATAGTAAATAATATGATAAATGATAACTTATCCATTACCCAGTGCGAGCATGAGCTTTTCCGATTCACCACTTCCGCAAGAATGCATTGAACATTGAACATGTGCATAAACATCGATTCTACAATTTACTATATGATTTTAATACTAGTTGAATGTTTACTGTTTACTATTTTATGCATGATATTACTTTTACTTCTCTTCCGCATTCAAATTTGACATTTCTGTGTGAGTGGAACAGTTTAAAGTTTAAACTGTATTTTGTATTGCGTAGATAGTAGATAGTACACAATACACAGGCTATTGTCATTTCAGTATGTTTTGAGTTATGATGCTTGATGCGACACACTAGTAAAAAATTGTGAGTAGCCATCAGCCAGTGCATATTTGTATGCAGACAAACTTGATCAAACAAAGTGGCTATGTGTGTGTAAATACAATTTATAATTGTCGCTGATTACGATTAGGATTCCGATTCCAACGATTAAAAAACACCCAAGTCGACAGAAATTGGTGCAAAATTGTTCATTGAACCCCACTCATCTGCATTTCTATCATGTGCTGTATCAAAGTGTCCACAGCTGATTATTAGAATCACCATCATTATTGACAGTCTATTGACATATGTATATAATATGTTTCAATGCATTGCACACACAAGCAATACGTTTTTTATAATTGAATATTGAATATGTACATTTTACAAGATACTTGCCAACGGATCACATAATCAAATGAAAAGTTGCAATTCAAGGAAATTCAAAATTCAAAACAATCACTAAAAAACGTCGGTGCAAATATCTACCTTCAGATAATATATATTAGATAATACGTACAAAGTACAAAACTATATTACCTTTTATCTTCAAAATATGCGCATTCAGTTTTCAGGTGTCTGGTGTCTGGTGTGTAAAATTTTATGTATTATAAAATTCGCATTCAGGAGCATGTGAAATGTGAATGAACCAGAAATGAGAAAAGATACACGTATATTATGCTTCCAGTTCAAAATAAATAGTTTACGTCGATCTACTATACATGAAAATATTGACAAGAATATGATACATGTTTCCGAGTCAAAACTTATTTACACATGATTTTTTATTGTCCTACTTCCGGACTTAACTTCAGCCAAGACAGTTCATTATACATGTATGTGTGGTTTAAGCCACAACGGCCATACTTTTACTTTGTATGTATACAATGTTTTTTATATTTTAACTTTATTCTTTGACATCAATAGAATTCAAAATTCAAATGTCTACACTCGAATCATCAGTTGAGAAAGAGCTTTTACACTGTAAAAAACTAAGAAAAACCATGTAGGTAAGTTATAAGTTATAAATAAAACTATCTATTCTTTCAGCCTTTTTTAAACATAAACTTTTCCAGTAAAGTTTTTTTGGGGGTTTTTGTTTCAAGTTTCAAGCACCATTAAACATTAATAAATACTAAAGCATTAAATGGAAGTTACACAAGTCCACAATCAACACAGTACATTGTCATTTAAATTCAAGGAGGGTAAAATAGAACATGAATTTTTGCTTTGTTCTTGTTGTGTACAAGTCAATGGTGAACATCAGTATAAGTATCAAGTATACAAGAAAGTAGAAAGTAAAAATGTTTATTCCTAATTCCTATATAAACAACATAAATGATAAATATAGTCGAGGTTTTCATTTTACAGTTTTGAATTGAGCAGACTTTTTCTTCCTAAACAAGCAGTGATATTTCCTGCAGGTTTGTCCTGTGGAAAGAAGACCTCATCATTTGGTGTCTTCTTGGTGACTTTTTCAAATTTGGAGAAATCCACTGGAAAATAATGTTTATTGGGAAGTCTTACTTCAATCTTGGCCATTTGTGGAATCATTTCTAAAACTTTCTTCTGAGCCAAGTACAGTGTGTTTTGTACAGATGGACTAAAAATTCCAGTTTCCGGAGGCCCTGCAAATGCATCCAGTATACAATCTCGCACCGTGTTCCTAGAATCAATAATATTATATTATGTGTAAAATATTGTAATATTTTATTTTACATATATTTCCATAAATAGTTAATATGAAAGAAACATTTCCGGTCTGGTACTCTCTGCTAATCAATAAAAATAATTATGAAGTACAGCAAGACGCTATATTATATAGTATAGACATTATTTGCTACGAGGATGTCTGTGTAAAAATTAAAGTAACCTAAATGACCTCATGTGATAAAAGATCAAAGATAAGAAAACAAGTGAAAAAAAATGCCATCCTATGTATTTAAATGTTAAATATAGGTTTTTTTAACACTTCCTACTGCTCTCCCTCCTCACTCAAGACTCAAGACTCAAAACTCTAGACTCTAGACTCACTCACCATGCATGATCAAAGTCAACTCCAACAGTTGAGCCGTAATGCCATTTTGAATAGACAATGGTACTAAAAATCCTCTCTTGAATATCCGGGAGTGTACTAAATTCATCATGGATGAAATGTTCAAAGGCAGACTGAGTCGTTTTAATGACACGAAGTCCTTTTAATCCAGACACAATTTGCGGTAAACCTAAAACAAGTACACATACGTAGCACATATTATTATGTAGGTAATTTAATTATAACTAAATTTATTATATTATGTTTTATACTATTCAATTTCCAAGCTCAAAGAAATTCCATTATTATGATTATTATTGAATTACCTCCCCGTTTGTAGATAACTAATGAGAATCTATTTGCAGCTGGAGAGGAGATGAATGCATGATTATGAGGTACTCCATCACTCACCAGTCTGTCCCACGGATGTTCTTCAATGTACACTGTAGCCTTATTAACATGGGCATATTTACTCAGGAAATGACTACAGACAAGAAGTCCAAATTCTTCTGGGGATTTGACACCATGATGTTTTGCAAGGACGTAAACTGTATTTTTTTGTGAGTCTGTTGCTACAATATCACTGTTGTCACCAAATAAATAGTCCTTTTTTGAATCCAACGTCAATTTGGTATTCACCTCAAATTCTTTTATGTAGTGTGTCTGTCCTTCTCTTCTGATGTACATTAATTTGATGTAATTTTTTCCATAGCCAGAATCTACAAATGAAAACTCGGAATTTATCATCTCTGGATCCTCGAGTTGTGGAATGTTTGGGTTGTTTGGGGCTGGGTGACTTGGAACGTCAGTTTCCGTCATCGTGTCCGCTTCAACACTCGCCATTTCACTGCTTAAATTCTGTACAAATTCACATTCAAATAATATTTTACGTACAAAATACCAAGTACAAAGTACCAGATACTTTAGACAATAAACAATATAATATTATAGATTATAGACAATGCCAAATGCCAATTTTAAAAGAAAGTAAAAGAAAGACTATACACTTACACTTTTTGGGAAAAGTCAAAAACGTCTAAATCTTTTTCACTGAAAATGGGAAAGGGAGCACGTCGCGCTATAATTTATACTTAATACCAAGTCAAAGTGAAATGTCAACTGTCTTTTTTACTTTTTACTCACAGTTTTCTTGACTGGAGTGTCGAGAGAGTTCAACTTATGAGTTGTGAGATTTTGGTTTTGTACAGTCAGTGGGTGCATGCACTAAATATCTAATGGTATTTTTTATTACAGACTTTTAATCAGAAATGTGTATCTCTCAGCTAATTTTATAATGTGTATAATATAGTATATACTCGTTACAAGTAAATACATAACAAATTGTAAAAAAATTCCTCGTAGTCTCTTGTATATTATGTATTCAATATTAATTGACATATTTACGTATGCAATAGATATATATGTAATTTAATGAACATGATAAATCTCATCTTCCTCTTTATTTAAAGATAACCTTTTGTGCACATGATAATGATGAAGATGAGGGTTGATGGTGAACTTGTATTAAAGGGAAAAGAAACTATAATCCCAAATCTTTGATCGATTTTGATTTTTACACTTCACAATCAATCGTTCACTTGCTTTGAAATCATTATATAACGTGATTGTACGGAATGTGTCTGTTACTTTTGAGAATTATTATTCACGTTAATTCTATCCCATACATTTGTGTGTATTATGTATTATGTACCATGTATACCATGTAGAACTATCACATTATGAATGAAACATACTCTCTTGTCTAGAAAGAAAAAAGGAAAGAAAAATCTGATTTTTATGAACGTTTAATTCATTGGAATGATCCACAATCCAATCCACAGAGTTAGTTAATACTTTACATATGTAATAATTTGAAGTTCAACTTCAATTCGCGATTCATATTTCACATGATGCATTAAATATATTTTTATCATTTATCATAAATAATGCAGATTCCAGCTACACATTTTTTGTTCATGATACCTATGTTAATAATTTTTGTGTTTTGTGTAGTACTTGCTATTTCTGGTTTTTGGTCAACGTAACACGTATCACTCCTGTTAAATTTATGATATAGGCATGCCCATTATTTGGATTTTGAATGTTTCACTTGTCGCTCATGTATGAAATATTGGAATCTTAGCAAAATCCATCTTTGCTCACATATTTGTCATAGTGAGTTTTCAAATCTGTATGAATAAAGCATAATTTATTTTACATTACTTTTATTGCTCTTAACTCTTAATATTTTATTCGTAGAGTGCATATCTTCATTAACAAATTTAAAAGAAGGGATATAACTTACCTCGATTACAATTCTTAGCCATACAAAAAAGATGACAACGAGTCACAGTCCATCCGTTATACATGCAAACAGCAGGAAATTCGTCCACATCATCACAACGCTGCTTACTCGAAATTTTCTTTTGGGTAACTTTGTCAAAAACATCATTACCGAACCATGTGACATTGCTGTAAATAACGAATTTTGTTTTGTATTTTAGATTCTGTGGAAATTGAGACAAACGGAATGTCATTAAGTAGTTTTCGTGCATTAATTCTCACTGCCAAAATCTACTTATGTATGTCTATCTCACATCTCACCTGCAAATATTCCAGTGATAATTCGTACAGTTTCCACCAAAATCCTTTCGGACTTTTTTATCTTCTTCAGTGTAGACGATACTGGGTTTAGCTGTTGTTGGTTTAGAGTCTGTTGATCCTCTAAATCTTGGAATTTCCTTTGTTGGATTTAAAGGGTTTGGAAAAGATTCAATGGGTTTTGCTTCCACTACAAATTTTGTATTTTTATCTGTGATACTACCATTTCTTTTAGCACGGCTAGTACTACTACTATGATTAGTCATGACAGTAGTGGGAGTTGTAGTTGTGGTAGTAGTAGTAGTTGTAGCTGGAGTACTACTTGAATTTGATAGAACTGACGTGTCCAGTATTTCTGGAGCTACTAGTGTAAGACACATGTACAAATATACAAGTCCTAAATAAATTCGAATGGAATTTCTTACAAGTTTACATAGAACTTGACATAACGAATTTATGGAGAAAACCATGATTCACTTTGCACTTTCCACAGCACATTTAACTAATTGTAATCATTATAGGATCTAAAACGACACCTGTAACTTTTATTTATAATTTATAATGTACAAAAAAACTGAGTAAAAAACTTGAAAAGGTGAGACATGGCGATGAGACACAGGAAAAGTGTTATAAAAATGTTTTGGCAGCATAAAAATCAAAAAGGGAGATTGGTAAAAATCTAAAAAAAAAATGAAATGCTCTCGACTCTCGACTCGCTCTGTACTTTCCTATTTACTCTGTTCTCTGTATTTAGGTGTGTAGATAATATATATATAGGTAAAATGTACAAATTATTCCTAATTTTGTTATGAAACATATATTATATGTACTACAAATATATAGATACATGGATGAGTTTCCGGTCGTTTTCCCATGAAACTCCACAATTATTGGAATAACAAAAGATTTTGTCTCAACTGTCGCTCACACAATAAATTAATGACATTCATCCATTTATATCTATACTGTGGTTAAATTTGTCGTAAATTCTCCATTCCTGGTCATTGGTCATGATAACATATACTTTTACCTTTTACTATTGTTACTTACTTTTATCATGTACGAAATGTATGTAATACATACGACACGTACATGTTCTGTGCAAGCTGCAAGCCAAAAATAAAAACTGTTCAGATGACGTGCAAAAATAAATGCATGTGTACAAACTACAAACATTATAATATAATACATATATACAATTGGATTGAATTTGAGATTTAAGCAAAACAAATTATGTATCCTGAATCCTGAATTTTATTCATTTAAGGGGGTGAGATCATTGGAAATTGGAACACTATTATATACCTATGTTGACTGTTGACGAGTGTTATAGTTTCCACTCAACATATTTACTTTTTTGCAATTTTCAATGGAGAGTCTCAATGAAGGACAATTTGTTCGTTGAAGGTATTTTATGTGTACATATGTATACATAATACATACTATATGGGATATGGGTTATACTTTTGCACATTCACAAGTAACTTTTCCTATCAACTTTTATTTTTTGGGTGTTGACCCTTCAACATACATGATAGACTATAATATATTTTTAAAATATGAAAGTACATACATATTAGACATTTATCAAAGGTGAGAAGAGAGAAAAGGATGAAGCAAAAATAAACACACATTAATTATTCAATTTCAATCCAGAATTCCCTTAAATTCCTTTCAGTTGGTTTTTGTATTGGTATTATTATTACACTTAATATTGGATATTGGATTGCAAAAAATGCATTTTATGGATGTACTTATTTTTTCCATGTTTATAAATAGTGTGAACCACTTTGCAAATGGCGAGTACAGAATGTTATTTTATATGCCTCGGAGATTCACTGTAGAACATGTCAATTGAAACGAAACTTATCCCCTGTTCCAATTTTGACATATTCCACGTTTTTTCCGCAGCTCAAAAATATTTCACTTATCGTAATTTATAATTTAAGTACATCATTGCCAATGATTCATTGGCCTTAAAAATGCCTATTACAACTCGCACCTTAGGGCTGACATTGCATTGACTAAAAAATGTGTAACTATATATTATACATATCTAATGTAAAAACGCTCACTATTTTATTTTCTACATGCATTAAAAATTAAAATAGGTATAGCTCTTGTACCTATATTATAAAAAATCTTTAAAAATTATTATTACATGCAATTTTTATAAAATGGAGTTTGCGTCTTCCGTACACATGAAAAAAAAAACGTTTGAGATGAAACGAGAGGGTCTTTCAAACAAATCGACATTGAAGTCAGAAGTGAACAGATCCTATATTTTCTGGCCCGTTTACATTTACTTTAATCACAATTAACCCAATTAAACTGTGTTCCCCGGTATTTAGTTTATTGTTAAATTGAAAACTTTACTAAATTTTACCAAATTTTAATATTTTGAGTCGGATACATAACTAAAATACAGTTAAATAGTAAATACGTTAAGTAGGTGAGAAAGAAAAAGTTCTTTGATTTTTGTTTACCAATGCCAAATGTATAATGTATATAATAATATTGTTATGTCCTGTTATTGCACAATTATTACACTGCTACTTTTGTATTGAGAATACGTGTTGTAATATTGTAACAACTAAATAATTACATTGCCAGCCTTTTATTAATTAATTAAATATGTGCAATAAATATTTTGAAAACAATTGGGTTTTTTAGTGCTGTTTATATTATGTGTGTGACGTATGCATAAAAAAATTGGATGCACTTATAAATGTGCATGATTTAATCATTATAAAATATAATCATTATTAGACAAAATTTGAAAAAATTGTTTGTATGGCTTTAACATCAAGAATTTAAATCCAATTTTGATACTAATTATTGATAAAATGGTGATATTCAAGATAAGAAATAATTCAATGTTGGAATGTGTTTATAATACGTTTTTATTTGTTTGCCATATTCTATTTTTAGGTTCCTGTTATAAAGGAAAACGTTAGGACTTTGGATTGGACTTGACTTGAAATTAAAGACATTCGAATAATGTCAAAAGTTGACCCAACTGGAGTTTATTGTCGAGAACATCCCACAGCACCTTTAGTAGAAGATTACAGAGCCGGAGATCAAATATGTAGTGAATGTGGCCTCGTCGTAGGTGATAGGTATGATAAAATACTTTTATGGATAATAATTAATTGGAAAAACATATTATATTATTTTACTACAGGTCAATTTTTAATGTGTAATATTATGTATATCAAAATACAAAGATTACTTTACATTTTACTTACTATAATATTGTATGTTACGTGTATAACCAATTCATTTTTGTTTTTTGTTCGGTGATTGTTGTTTGTTTTATTATACTTTCATAAAATATTATAATAATAATATGTAGTTCTAATGAACATTTTTTTGTTGTACCATGTACATTTTAAAACAATTTTATAACATGTAATAATTTTCTTTTGTTTTTGTTTAAATACATTTTAGGGTGATTGATGTTGGTTCAGAATGGCGTACATTTAGCAACGAAAAAGCAAATGCTGATCCTTCTCGTGTTGGTGGCCCTGAAAATACTCTATTAAATGGTTCAGATCTTACTACACTTATATCAGGTGGTCGAGGAGATGCAGCGTTTGATGAGTTTGGTCAACCAAAATATCAAAATCGTAGATCTATTAGTAGTGCCGATCGTGCTCTCATTAATGCATTCAGAGAAATCGGACAAATGGCTGAGAGAATTAATTTACCCAAGACTATTACTGATCGTGCAAATAATCTATTCAAAGTAAGTTTTTAATTTTATATTAAATTATTTCTCATTTAACAAGACTATAGACATAACATAATTATTATTATTATTATTAGTTTTCAATGTTTGTTTAAATAATGCTTAATTTTATCTGTTTCTCTTTACTTTTTTTAAAAAATAGATGGTCCATGATGGAAAGAACTTAAAAGGAAGATCAAATGATGCAATAGCTTCAGCATGCCTATACATTGCCTGTCGACAGGAAGGTGTACCTCGTACATTTAAGGAAATTTGTGCCGTCTCTAAAATATCTAAAAAAGAAATTGGCCGTTGTTTTAAGCTAATTTTGAAAGGTATTGTTTTGAGAAATTGATTGTGTGTATTAATGTTGTTTTTGCTACTTTTAACAGTATCGTAATAATAATATATTATTCTATATTTGAATTGAGTACCCAATGTATCGATTTCTCAATGTATATATATTTATGCAATTTTTAATTATAGCCCTGGATACATCAGTTGACTTGATTACGACGGGTGATTTTATGTCAAGATTTTGTTCTAATTTGTCATTACCTAATGCTGTTCAGAGAGCAGCAACTGGAATTGCTCGAGCAGCTGTGGACATGGTATGAATGAATAAATAAATAACTAAAAGTTTGATTTATATTTACAATAATAATATGGTTAGTATTTTGCATAATATATGATACATAATATATTAATATGTATTATGGTGATTACTTCTTGTGGTATTCTTTTGTATAATAAAACAAATACTGTTCCTGACTATTTCAGGATATGGTACCCGGTCGTTCTCCTATCTCTGTCGCTGCTGCCGCAATTTACATGGCTAGCCAGATAAGTCGAATATATATATGATTATTATAGTATATTACACGTTAACCATTGTAATATATTTGTGAATTTAAAAGAATTAAAAAATAATGATCTTGAGTATACTTTTATAGTTGTCGCTATAAAATGCAATGAAATTTGAAAAATTTTCTTGTTTTTGTTTAACAAGCGTCTGAGGTTAAACGTTCACAAAAGGAAATTGGTGATGTAGCTGGTGTAGCTGATGTCACAATTAGACAATCTTACAAGCTCATGTATCCAAGAGCTGCAGAATTATTTCCAAAAGACTTTGTATTCCATACACCTTTAGATCAACTTCCATTGAATTAAGGTACGTGTAATAATTTATAATTTGTGTATGTGAATAACCTGTACGTGTACTTATATCGTTGTATTTTGTATTTCTGTTATTAATTATTGCATAAAAAACGACAATTATTATTATTTTACAATTATTACTAAAAATTCTTTTATTGTTAGGTATGGGAAAATGACTGGATTTAGCACCGTTTCTTTCTTTCTCTCTCTATGGATTTTTAACTCATTGCACATTATTCACGAAGTATATTTATATTATATTATTATTAAGTCATAAATAGATCAGTATTTGATTACTTTTTAATATCGAATTTGATCTACTACTATCTTTCTGCGTACAAAATTACCGTTTTTATATAAATCGATTTTGTAGTTTGTTGTTAAAATATAATATTATTATGAATTATTATCATGTTTAAAAGTTTATCTTCTTATACATAATATCCGTTGATCAGTTGTATTTGCACGGAAAACTAATGAGTTCTTTTAAGCCCAAAAAGCCCTTGGAAAATTTCTTGAAAAACTGTAAAATTTGCAACCCCTTTATTTCCCACGGGATTTGGGATTTTTCTCATACATATATATATATATAATAATGCGTGTATTCGCCAAAGAAAGAAAGGTGACCTAGCCCCATCGTGTTTTTTAGGCTTATGCTTTTCCCCACGAGAAGATATTAAACGAATTGAATGTGTGTGTGTATTTTGTATGCTCTTGTACGTTGTATGATATAAAATGAACATATTGTACTATTACTATTAAAAAATCAATAATAATCATGATGAATATATTTATAGAATAATTATTATTAATATAAAATAATAATTTTTCAATTTATTAAAATAATATAAAATTTTCGTAAAAAAAACCTACATATTTTACTTTTTCCTTTTTTTGTTTTCATAAATTATTATTGCTTTCAATTACCACATGTCGTATAATAATAATAATATATCACTATTACGTCTACAAGTATGTAGGTTATTTATTTGATGCTAATATAATTGAACTCCAAACGTCATATCATTCGAGTTAAATAATTTTTTTAAACAATGTTATTATGTTTGGGTGTACTTATTTTTTATTTTTAAAGTTTCCAGTTTTTTTCAATTCAATTACATAGACAGAAAAGTTTCTAGGGGTTTGAGATTTATGTATGCATTATATACGGAAGTCTCTACTTTTTAGGGTATAGGGTAATAATAATTAATTATTATTAAGAGGTTCTCATCATATTATTTCTCTTGTTTTTGCATACAGAATAATTTTATCATTTTGATTCATATGATATGATTAATGGTGAGACGTGTTATATTACTTACTTATCCTAATTTTTTGAATTATAAAAGCTTACTCCTATTTTTATTATAATAATTTATAATTAAATTTATATAATATATTTATTATTCTACTAATCTTTTATAATAACACGTAACATTATTTAGCATAACATATAGTGTAATATACCTAATAACAAATAATGAATAATATATAATTACCTATTAATAATGAATATAGTATTCAATTTACACACAGTGTTAGTCATGATTCATGATACACACAATTGTTACACCTCATTTAAAGTGCAATTCTGTTTTTGTTCTTATATTTGCAGTTTTCAGGGTGTACAAAAAAAGTCCTATTTTAAGTATGGTCAGTACGATGGAATTTGAGATGTCTATTTTAAAACAATTATTATTTTTCTCCAAGAAGAAGATTTTCCTGCGTACTGTATACTGTATACATATATACTGTATATACCAGACAGGGATCAGGGTTCACAAATATGGGATATAAGAAAAAAATATTCACTATTCTGTGTGAATCATTCATGTTTTATATTAAAAAAAATTATATAGGTAAATACACCAAAGGAAGACGTTCTTTCCATTTTGAAAGTGTATAATATTGTATATTATGTGACACACTGTACATAACAACAAAGTACATCTTATATAAAACTACTGATTACTGATCATTGATCATGTATATATATAAAGTATTTAAGCATAACAGTAATATAATAATATATCATTCGCTTAAAAAACTTAACCATAAAATAATACTTGGAATATTAATAAATAATAACAACAATACATGTGTATAAAAGTAATATGTTATGATAAAAATAGGTATAAAAGTATCTGTGGTTATCATTACATATTATATTATCTTAAAGTCGTTTTTCAAGTTTAGTTAGATTGTATCTATAAAATACTGTAAGAAGACATACATAACAATAAATAATACATGTCTCTGTTATATTTTCCTACAAAATAACAACAATAAAATGATAATAATAATAATATTAATTGTGAATCGTGCAGTATTAAAAATTATTATAGAGTTTTTTGGTTACAGATAGGTTACACAGCTCTCAATTATAAATTATAACATAACAAAATACAAAGCAAATGTCATTTAAACATTAAATAAATCCTAATCCATTTTTTTTTATTATGTAAAAAATAACAAGGCAAACGATATAAAAAAAGAATTCATGTTGAATCCAGTTGAATGGTTAAACAATAACAATAAAAGTAAGTAAGAATAAAAAATAATACAATTTTTGGTCATGTGTATTTGTTACTGGTTAATGTGATTAATAGTTGAAATATATTTGTATCTGTATGACTTGAATAAATTGTAAAGATTGCGTATATTTAAATGAATGCATTTAAAACGCCAAAAAAGGTTTCTTTGACATATTATCTTATATAAATAATATTTATATAAGATAATATGTAATTTGGCGAGTTTTTTTTTGCATCCTTTGCATTCGCATTTTTCACTGAAAAGGGGGGTTTCATGCAACAAAAGTCAGTTTTCTACTAAAGGCACATGGATTCAAGGTCTTCCTCATCTTCTTCATCGTTTTCTGGTTCTACAGTGCATGTAAATGCTTCAATTTTTAGATTTCCAGCGGAGACAATATCCATGAATAATAAGGCCAAGCTGTACGTAAAATGATAAGAGGAAAAAAATTACAAGTTATTCTTTGTTATTTACTTCCAGAGTCCGGAGTAAAATGGAAGGGTGTGTATTGTATATAGTATATAGATACCTATTATATAGTTTATATATCTGAGTGTAGAACAGAGAATAATGAGATTCGTAAAAATATGAAAAGTTGTATCGCCCGTTCTACTCATTTTATCAATCTCCACATTTTACGTTCACCTATTAATTATGAATTATGGTACACCGCATTTCTTTTCTAATCACTAATCACTACACTTCATCAGTTATTGGTAAACATTGATAATACGGAATGCGTACTTACTCGAGATCTAAGAAAACCACGCGAGCAGTTGTAGAATTGACAAAGGAAATACCAATAAGTCCTAGATGAAAATATTAAAACATATTACATATTATGTAGTTGTGAAAAATTGGCCTGAAAAAGACCTGAAAATTGAAAACCTCTACAACAAAATGTAATCAATTTTTGTGTATTTTCAATGTTTACCTGGAAAGTCACTCAGTTGTTCAATAACTTTACCCTTTGGCTCGGCTGCTGGTATATTTTTCAAATGGACCACATTACTGACAATTCCTTTGTAAATGGATAGTGGACTAAGACAACCTATATTTTTACAAAAAAATTTTAATTTACATCCTTTGAAATTCATCAATCCTTTTCATTAGTTTTCACCTTCCACACGAGATATATTTTATAACATAGAAGGAACTCTTACCAGGAATTCTTCTAGATAAATGGGAACATAAAGCCTTCTGTGCTCCATCATAGGCCATGAATGTTACTCTTGCCCACCCATTGCACTTTAAAAATTGCTGTGATCCATATCTAGCTCTAATTGACACAGATAGCTCAATAGTGAAGATTTTTCCAAATCTATAGGCAAACAATTTAATAGAGTAAGAAGGTATTATTTTATATTTTATGTATTATGGCAGTTCATTTGTCTTTACATAATAGACAAAATATTTGAATTCTAAATGATATATTTGATAAATTTAGCACTCACTAGTATTCAACTACCTACTTCTAAATGTCTAAAGAGAATTTAAGAAAGAATACATAATGCAAAATACAAATTTTGTGTACCTTTCAAATATTTCTACGATATCTGACATGCTGGCCCAATCTGGAATACCACTGACATGAACCTGACAGGACTTGTGAGGACGGAAATTATAGTAATGATGAATTGGAGGACCAAATACCACGATGGAATCTTGAAATTTCTTCACTAATCTTTCTGGATAAGCAAATGTTCCATGTGTATAGTATGGGAAAGTCGGCACAGTACGGAGAAAGTCTTCATGAATAGACTCAGTTGTTGTATCGGACATGGTTGTTGATGTTGATATTGTTTTTTTCTTTTGTTCGCCGTTTTGAGTCTGTTTCCCTCGGGAATATTGTTACTATATACATAATACAAATTGATTTGAACAAAAAACCTTTAAACTAGCTATATTTATACATGCATAAAAGCATAAAAGTATGAAACGTTAGTTGAAACTTTTTATTGTGTTGTTGAAATTCAACGGTAAAACCGAAGCAGAAAAAATATTATACACTGCAGCTAAAACAAAAAACGATTTTCATGGAAAAGGAACAAAGAGAAATCACTGAACGCGCTTGTTCCGTTTCCTCTGAATTTCAAATACAAAAACTGCTGTGATTAATTTAATTAGCGTGAATAAATAATGCATTGTTTTGAAATTATTAGTTACCTTTTGAGGGGAGTGGAAGAAGAAGGTCAAATTGCCTGTCAGTTGATGTCAGTGTAGTAGGTGGTTGTTTCCTTTGTCCTTTTCCGTCACTCTTTTCTGCTTCTTCTTCGTACCACTTTTAGCTCCGAACTAAATCAGAAAAAAATACTGTATAATACATTATGTAGTATTATTTTTTCTTGCGTCTAGAAAAAAACACCGATATGGAAAAGAATTTTTCAAGTATATACATATTACAATACATGTCATATAAGGTGTGTGTAGATAAAATGCAGTTATGTATAGGTATCAGGAATACTAATATTTTGTTTAATTTCTCGAGAATTAATATAGTGTAATATTTATATGTGGTACATGGTAGGCTGGAGTATTAATTAGTTTGTTTATATATACTGATAAGAAATTTTATGCTAATTGTCTAAAATGAAGCGTCGTGAACCTTTGGACTAGAATATGCATAGAATATGTAAATTCGGTTCATTTTCTTAATTTACAATATCATCATCATATTATCATGGTGGATTTTCTCTCTACATAATACAAAAAATTTTGTCTCAAGTCTCAAGTGAAGGGTCTCTTCCTGTTTCGTTATGAGTTTTGGATGAGGCATACAGATTACAGATACACATCTTTATTATATTGTGTACTGGGTACTTAAATTGTGGTATGCATATTATATTAAATATTATTTTCATTTTTGGGCTTGTTTAAAGTGATTTTCAGTGTGTTTCAGTGAAAAGTTTTCCAGCATTCAAATATTATAAACTATAGATAATGGATACTGAATACTGAATACTGAATCATGGATATAGATACACATGTAGACACAACAACATATCTAGTAACTGTAAAAAAGTACGAGCATTCCGTATTCAAAAGCATATAATATATAATACTGATATAGGTATAATATTATATTGTAAACTATCCAACAAATCGACAGCACCGTATTTAAGTACACAGCACATGGCATGCATTTCCAATTTCCAGTAAGTATGTGTTTAGTGTGTTTTTAGTTCCTTTTCCTGGACTTTGGTATGCATGCAAATGAGGTGAATTTAAGCAAATAAAACGATATTTCCTTTTTTGCCATTAACGCTCCAACTCTGTACTACAGTAGGTGTGTATGTACGTGCATAGGATTTGACCCATAATATGCTGCTCCTGTACGCAAAAATGTACATGGGTATTTATAAATATAGTTCTACTTTCCTCAACCTATCTGTATAACATTTTATACACGTTTTACTTGTTTTGTTTTCTCATTGTGTTATTTACTTATAAAAGTGGGGGAGAAAAAAGTTTAATGCTTGTAAGCAGGAAAGTTAGTGTTTTGAAAAAGAAAATAATTGTTACTAATTTAGTTTTCATTTTGTAATTAATTTTTACACCAAATTTTAGCAAGTAAATACTATAGGAAGTTTACAAGAGACACGGTCGAGGTATGTTTACATTACTCTTGAATATTCAATACCTATAATTTTTATATCTCTTTGATGTGATCAGCTAAGGTAAAACATAATACATACACACATTATTAGTGAAGAAATGTGTATCATATGTTTTTTAATTGTAATTCAACAGGCTTCAATCTTCAATACACAATGAGTAGGAAATCTCTTTACCCTAGTAGTGCCATATCTCTTTCAGACTCTGTGAATACCAAACGTGGGGCATCATTAGATCTTTCTTCTTCATCCCGATCAGAAGCATCAATGTCAAATGTCAACGATTTGGATTATGACTTTAATTCCCCACATTTATCTACTTTCCCACCTATTGCACCACCATTATCATCTCCTTCTCATGTCAAATCATTTTCATCTCCTAGTTTTAAATCTCCATCAACGCCAACGTCAAGATCATCATATCGAACTCATCACCACTCTAACTCTAATGGAAATGATCTTCAATCTTCAACTCCGAACGTAGAAGAAATGTCAGAGGAGAACCAAGAAAAATTCATTGTCCAAGATTTGATTCATATTCTCAGTGGATTAGAATCTAGTTTAATAACGCGCTACAGTATTACTCGAAATAAAGTTGGATTTACGGTTAGTTCAATTAGTTTTCGTATCTTTTCCATTTCCATAATACATAACATTCAAAAATTTCAACACTTTATTTTCTGTTTTATTGATGAAGAATACATTTTTATGCGTGTACAAAAATTGTGTGTACTGCTCACCGTTCAACGAAGATTTACAACGAACATGTTTTTAATTTTTGATGTTGGTTGATATGTAAATCTAAATTTGTAGGTGGATCGAAGAATTTTTCCAAATATATGTAAGCTTGCTGTAGAGATATCAGAATTGGCGTGTTACTACCATACAGTCTCACATTTTGTGGAAGAAAATCAATTTAAACTGGGAAGAACATTGAATTCCTTAGTGTCAGCTGTCGACGAAATTCTAAAAGAGTATTTTATTCTCCTTACGCAATTAAATGATACATGTAAAAAGGTATAAAGTATAAAATGACAATTTTATGTATTCTTTGCTAAATTGACCAATTGCACATCTAAATATTTACATATATGTAATTCACGTGATGTTTTCTTATAATATAATCTCTTCTTTTATAGGGAGAGTTAAATCTTCAAAACTTGCGATTCTTTGTTCGACCTCTGTTAACTAAAATGTCCATTGTCAGCTCAATAGTGGTGGAAATTGAGGAGAAAAAATTGAATAGTGCAGCCATTCTTAATCTACTTCATGAGAAAGCTATAAACTTGAGCAGTATCAATTGCACTGATGACAATCTTTGTTATGCTCTAGCAGAAAAGGTTTCAAAACCTTATTTTGAAACTTTAGAACTATGGATCTATCAGGTGAAAATATTTGAAATTTGAAACTAAAATATACACACATAATACTTGCACATTGTAAATGTTATTTGTAGATTATAAATTTTGAATTTTATTGTCGATATTCTTATTACATACTACATTTTCTGATTTTAGGCTATAATCAAAGATAGGCAGTTGGAGTTTTGTGTTCTGGATTCTGATCAAATTGAAGGGGAGGAGACAAAATTGATTGATAATTATTGGGAGAAAAGATACACACCCCATCCCGAAAAATGTCCATCCTTTCTTCGTAAAAACTTGATAAAAATTTTAAATGTTGGAAAATACCTCAATGTTATTCGTCATTGTGGAAAGCATATTGAAGCTTTTGAGGTACACACATACGTATTACGTATATATACATATTCACTTTCATATGTATAATTTACAACTAACTTTAGTTAGTTAATGTGTGTTCATTTGTAAGGAAATTCCTTAATAATAATTATTGTTATTGTTCTGTATACATGTTTAATTTTCAAAGGGTGAAAAAATTGTTTACAGTATTCATGAAAGGGATTATGTGGATAAAATTGAGAAAGCCTATTCATATGCAAGTAAAAAGTTACTTACACTTCTACTGGATGAGTATGATCTGATGAAAAGACTCCAATCTGTCAAAAATTATTTACTTATGGGGAAAGGAGACTTCATTTTACAATTTATGGATCTCACGGATACAGAGTTAATTAAACCTATTGATGATTTAAATCCAAGTCGTTTAGAGTCACTCATGGGACTTGCTCTTCGAACTTCATCAGCAGCAAATGACCCCTACAAAGATTGTTTGAAAGTTCAGCTGTTTCCTTATGGAATCGGTGAACAACTCATGAGTATCATTGCTATTGAAACTCCCATGGAAAGGACGCCAAAGGATAAAAAATTTGTAAGTATAAAGAAGCTGTGAAATTCATTAGAAAAAAACTCTAAATTTAACATGTGTGTACACATACATATACATACAACATACAGTCTAATGTAAACTGATATTATCCCTATATACAGAAGCAAGCATACGACTACAAAATTCCTGGGACACAAGGGTTTTCTTTTTCTTTGGAAGTACAGTGGCCAATTTCCTTAGTTTTGACAGCTCGTGAGATAGTAAACTATCAATTGGTATTTCGTCATTTATTCTTCTGTAAACATGTGGAGAGAGAATTATGTAAAATTTGGATACATCAAAAAAACACTTCCATGAAGATGAAAACAGACTATTCAAAGAAAGAGCAAGCTGCCATATTTTCTCTAAGGCAAAAAATGTTGAATTTCGTCCAGAATTTTCAATATTACATGGCATTTGAAGTAAGAATTTCTATTTTCTATTTTATTTTGTCAATTTTACATATACATATCTTTTACATACATCTACACGATTACAAAATATAAATGTTTTTAAGAAAGTATCATTGTACCTTTGACCTTTGATTGTTTCGGTTGTAGGTCATTGAGCCAGCATGGAGTGCTTTTCTTAGTACAATGCAAAAAGTGTCAAATGCAGACGAAGTCATTTCATGTCACTTGGAAATGATTACTTCCATTTTAAATGATACAATGTTGACTCATCCAACCCTTCTTGAAAAAATTCAGAAAATATTATCCATTTGTCTTAGATTTTGTAAAAAAATTGCAATCGTTTTTGAAAAAGGGGTACCAGAACCCCATTTATATGATAAAGTCAAGTCTGCGGATGAACGGTTCTGTAAACTTTTAATTTCTTTCCTTCGAGAAATTTCATCTACTGCTCAAAGTTTTGTCAAATGTGGAAAAATCGAGAACATTATTCACCGGTAAACAATAAAATATATATTGAATATACAAGTACTGTTGATTCACACACACCGAAGCCTAATTATTTTCCATCAATAACAAATAATATGCTTTACATTAAAGCAATTAATGTTTTACTATGATTTACTTTGTATATTTTCAGGGTTAATTTTACACAGTTTTATTTGCAAAATTCACTGATGAGCCAGGATGACATTGAAACCGGAGACAACAATAATCCTTCATCTTGAATCATTATTTTTGGTCTATGCCATTATATAGCTTATAGCATGTCAATATTCCTTTGTTTTAAGTATAATTGGCATTAATTCTATACATCATTCAACACTTAGTTTAACTAAATGTTGAATGTTATTTTTCGTGTGATTCGTTTTCGTATGTCTTTTCACAATAAATAATTCATGCAAGAAAAATCACTTGGGGCATTCTCACATCTCGCCGGTTTTCTTTAAATTCACACACCTGGCATACAAAAAAATATAAAAAAATACCATTTGTCATTTGTGTATAAAATATAAAACTATTCGTATAAAATTTTAGCAGGATATTAAAATAATTATTCTAATTCTATAGGAAAACCAGTGAAATTTTGATTTAAATCCGTTACAATTAAATTATAGTAGAGACTCATTAAATTTTGTTGTCTGTAGATTGTGGATTATTCTTTTTTTTTTACTTTTGTGTTACCTGTTACCGATTTTAGATTTTACCGAAACCAAAATTTTGTGAAAAAAGTACTTAAATGTTAAACTAGTACAACATAATGTACAATGTAGATGTACAAGTTAAAAGTTAATTGTACGTTAGTTTATGAAACAGTTTATATAGTCCGAGGTGTTAAATATATAGACAGCACAGTGTAAATGAGCTGTCGGCTGTCGGATTAAAAAGAAATTGTTAGTTTGTACTAGTATTCAGTACATATTGTAGGTATTAAATGTGTATACAAGTGAATTAAAAAAGTCATATAATATTATAGTCATATACATAAGAATTGCAAGTGTTGAGATAGTTTTAGGTAAATAAATAGCTGTAAAATGTCAGCTCCAAACTCAGAAGAACTTGTCGAGAGTATACGACTGTACAAACCTCGTCCAGTTCTATTGCATGGCTATGTGGGTCCTTTTATCTTTATACATGCAATTTGGGCCTTCATCTGGAGTTCATGGCTTGATTCGGAAAATTCTTATGAAGCTGGACTTATTGGACTTGCAGTTGTATTAATTATTCAAACATTAGTATTCTTGTTCTGTCATTGGTCTGTACATATTGCTGCATCGTTAACTTGTACAAAGGTAACATAATAATATATAATAACTAAACATATCTATTCCATTATATGCTTATCAACATTTTATTGTATATATTCTTAAATGTCAAAATCAGGTTAAAAATATTGCTTGAACCTAAATTATGTTATGTACATTGATTTAATTGTATTGCTTAGGAGCCGGATCCTTTATTAGCAACTATTGCCAAAGTTGTTCCAACACCAACTAATGGATCAGCTGAACTAGTCAAGCTATATAGGGCAAAGGTACATTTAATAAATATTAAACATAATAAAATTGAATATGATTGATACAACATAAAAGAAGATGTACGATGTTTGATGCACTCGTAATCATATAGTATTGTTGCTTTATTTTTCTTAAATTTAGGAACCTGATGGTAAAGCGTCGGTTTGGTTAGTATTTCAAGAATCAAAGTATGAATGGGATTTTGAGACAAAATCATTCCAGTCAATTGAATTCCCTATAAAACACCGTTTGAAAACCTATCTAAATCATAAAGGGTATCAAGATGAAGCAGAAGTTGCTCAAGCTTCACGAAAATATGGAGGAAACAAGTATAAAAGAACTAAAATAATAATTATTATTATTATTATGAATTATGTTTTACACAAATTTTATGATAATGTCTTTAATACTATTTTCTATCTAAATTGAAATTTCAGAACTCTTATGCGGATACCAACTTTTAGAGAGTTTTTCACTGAAAGAGCAACAGCTCCATTCTTTGTATTTCAGGTGAAATATACATGATACAATAAAATATAAAATTTAAATAAATTAGTAATAATTAAGAGAAGAAGCTCTGCTGTTTTGCTTTATCAAATAATTAATAATGTTTTCTTGTAAATTTCACAATTATTATAGGTTTTCTGTGTTCTTCTATGGTGTCTAGATGAATATTGGATGTATTCTGTTTTCACACTTTTTATGCTGGTTGTATTTGAGTGTACATTAGTTCAACAACAACTTCGTAACATGTCGGAAATTCGTAATATGGGAAATAAATCTTACAACATACAAGTGTATCGTAATAGAAAGTGGAGACCAATATCTACTGAAGAACTTTTGCCTGGTAAGTATAATTATTTATCATTTATGGTTTGTACAATTCGTGGTATAAAGTTTTTACACTCTTGACTGTATTGGTTCCATGATATATACATAATGTGTACACAAACTAATTTTCAACAAACAGGTGATATTGTATCTGTTGGAAGAACGCAAGCGGAAGATTTGATTCCATGTGATATGGTATTACTTCGTGGACCATGTATTGTTGACGAATCTATGTTGACCGGAGAATCAATTCCACAAATGAAAGAACCTTTGGAGTCTGAATTTTGTAAGTAAAAAACTAGTAGTAAAAAGTAATTGATATCAGCGCTTATTACATCATGTGCTTCTGCTAATATAAATGTACACGTAGTGAACGGCACATATATTTCATCTTATATCTGTAATCTATATATTGTACTAAATGCGATATGAAATTATTTCATTATTTTAGCCGAAAGTGGAGATGGTCCTGATCGCCTTCTTGAAGTGGATACTGATTCAAAACTTCGGATTTTATTTGGAGGAACAAAAATGGTAAATTTAATTTACATACTCGGAAAATTGGAGTAAATATTTACCATTTACCCTATTTTATACAATATAATTTTTTAACTTCTGTCTATGTATTCATATTATTGTAGGTCCAACATACTCCACCATCAAAATCTGCTACAGCCCTCCGGGCTCCGGATAATGGTTGCATATGTTACATACTTCGTACCGGCTTTTCTACTTCCCAAGGAAAATTACTACGAACTATTCTATACGGAGTTAAACGAGTGACGGCTAATAATTTGGAAACATTTGCATTTATCTTGTTCTTGCTCATTTTTGCAGTTGCAGCTGCAGGATATGTATGGGTAAAAGGTAATTAATTCACTTTTTATTTGTTTTTTTTTGTAAAGTATAACTTTGTTTCTCCTGGTTTGAAAATAATTTGATGCCCAAAAAAATGTAAAAGTAAAGCTTGCGTCATAAACATATTAATGGTAATTTTAATTTATTATGTTTTGTAGGAAGTGAAGATCCTGAGAGAAATCGTTACAAGTTATTCCTGGAATGTACTCTCATCTTAACTAGTGTTATACCGCCAGAGTTACCTATTGAATTATCATTGGCTGTTAATTCATCTGTTTTATCCTTATCCAAATTGGGAGTTTATTGTACAGAACCATTCCGTATTCCATTTGCTGGAAAAACTGAAATTTGTTGCTTCGATAAAACGGGAACTCTTACATCGGATAATTTAGTAATTGAAGGAGTTGTTACTAAAGGAAAAGGTAAGAACTTTGTTTTATATTATGTTGTATAAAATCGTTTGATTGAATGTTAAACTACTAATTTATCTAAAATTTACATTTAATTGTGTTTATTGATTATGATTATGATTTTGTTTCATTTTATTTTATTTTATTCAAAACATTTTTTAGATAGCGAACCAGAGCCATTAGCAAATTTACCAGTAGAAACAATCCAAACTTTGGCAACTTGTCATTCACTTGTAACTTTGGATGATGGTACAGTCGTAGGTGATCCTTTGGAGAAAGTTACACTGAAATGGCTGGAATGGGACATAAATAAAGATGTTGTAGTCCCAAAGAAACAGAATAATCCAAATCTGAAAGGAATCAAAATTTTCCATCGCTTTCATTTTAGCTCTGCATTAAAAAGAATGTCTGTTGTGGCTGGTTTTGCTGATGGAGTAAACACAGAATATTTTGCTGCTGTAAAAGGAGCTCCAGAAATTATGCGAAACATGGTAAATACGAACAATATATTGGGAAGAACACTATTTCCAATTTCAATTCAACGAAATAAATATTTATACCTTACTACATCGTACAATCTTTTATAACTTAAAACTATATTATTACAATATATTGAATATATTTACTCATTGTTAATTTTCATTGCTCCCACTCTTAAACTTTATAGTTTGCTGAACTTCCCGATGACTATGATGACACATTTTTATCGTTTACTTGTCGTGGAGCTCGTGTACTTGCACTTGGAATGAAAAGGTTGGGAAGATTGAGTCATCAAGATGTTCGTCAATTGAGCCGTGATGAAATTGAATCTGAATTACAATTTCAAGGGTTTATCATCGTCTCCTGTCCACTCAAACCAGACTCTCGTGGGGTTATAAGGGAGATTATGAATTCGTCTCATAAAGTATGTTTAAAATTCTACAGGACTTTTACATTATTATCTATTGGTATGATTTCGATGTTTTAAATTAATGTTTCTTTATTTATTTATTTATGTTCTGTAGGCGGTTATGATTACGGGAGATAATCCTCTTACAGCATGTCATGTTGCAAAGCAATTAAATATGGCTTCAAAAGATAAAATTTTAATTTTCAAACCGGAAAGTTTATGTTGGGAATCTGTTTTTGGTGACGTTAAACTTCCTTTTGGTGAAACTTCCGTTGAGTAAGTGTTATTCTTTTATTTATGTTTATAAAAAAACAAACCCCCAAGGAATCTAACGTTTTGAAGTAAAATAATAGCATTTTAAACGAAAATATTATATCATTACACCACTTGTATTATTCTCAATGCATACAAAAAGTAAAATGTATGCAGCAAATTGATTTTATGTGATTATGCGTGTGTTCTAGTGAACTGAGGAAGAATTATGATCTTTGTATAACTGGAGATGGATTGGCAAAATTGTTGACTTATCAAGAAAAGGATCTACTCAAACCTTTGTCAAAGCTGTTACCTCATATTGTTGTTTATGCACGTATGGCTCCAAAACAAAAGGAATGGGTAATTAATGCTATCAAGGCTCAAGGTTACTGCACATTAATGTGTGGAGATGGAACAAATGACGTTGGTGCCCTAAAACATGCTCATGTTGGTGTCGCTATCTTATCTAGTTGTCCAGAATGGATGGAAAAGAAACAAAAATTATTAAATGAGATTGCAGAAAGAAGATCCGGAAGTAGCAGTACAACAACAAGTGGTTCTTCTGTAGTCAATAATAATAGTGTTGCCTCTTCTAATAGTCCTAGTAGAACTGTTTCATCTACTTCATCGTCTACATCAAGAACTGTCCATCGCCAAGCTGGCGGAAGACGTGGTCAAACTAGTAGTAGTTCTCAGTCCACTCCCGCTTCCAGAGATACTTTTGAAAGAAATTTGGCAAGAATGATGAGAGAATTAGAAGAAGAAGAACGTGCTCAAATTGTTAAATTAGGAGATGCTTCAATTGCAGCTCCTTTTTCATCCAAAATGTCATCTATTGAGTGTAGTAAGTACATTTAACCAGTTACTTAAACAAAAAGTACTCATTACGATATTTCTTTTTTTACAATGTTTCAAGTTTTTGTTTGTTTTTGTTTTTTTAAAAAAAAGAACTCATTGTTTATTTTTTCTATTATCAATTTAAATAGTTTGTCATGTCATTAAGCAAGGAAGATGTACCTTAGTGACCACATTACAAATGTTCAAAATTTTGGCCTTGAACGCTCTTATACTTGCCTACAGTCAGTCAGTTTTGTATTTGGATGGGATCAAATTGAGTGATTCACAAGCTACTTTTCATGGACTTTTACTTGCTGCTTGTTTCTTTTTTATCTCTCACTCCAAAGTAAGTAAAAATTATTTTTGTATTATTTATTATTTCAAAAGTATAATGTATAATGTATGCACAATTACTATGCATATAATTTTGATTATTGATGCAAAACGTTTTCTTTTTTATCACTTTACAGCCCTTGAAAATATTATCCAAGAATCGACCTCTGCCAAATATTTTCAATGCATACACACTACTTACTGTACTTTTGCAGTTTGCTATACATTTCATCGTTCTCATGTCCTTAGTAAAAACATCTTTGTCATTTTCACCAGAGGATAAGTAAGTACAACAACAACATGTATATATTATGAACTTTGGTATTTTTTATTGGCCACGATTATGTAATGCTACAATTGACTAATATGTTTGTGTGTATTATAATATATTATATCTGAATTTTATAGACCTCCAAAAGTTGATTTAGAAAGGAAATTCGAACCAAGTCTACTAAATTCGACCGTGTATATTGTATCTCTTGCTCTTCAAATTACAACATTTGCAGTTAACTATCGAGTAAGCTAAAATCAATGAATAGATTTTTCTTAGGTTGTATTCTATATCTCAAAACTCAAGACTAATCTTTATTGATTATTGATTATTCTATTGAATGTCATAAATTTATGCATATTATCTTTTATATAATTCCATCTTCTTGTTTGTTTTCAAAACTAGGGCCATCCGTTTATGGAAAGTATTACTCAAAATCGACCATTTTTCTACAGTATGGTATTTTCTGGTACAGCGGTCGTGGTTATAACTTTAGGTATCATGCCAGAACTAAACGACCAATTCGAAATTGTACCGATACCCGCAGAGGTAAGTTACAGGAAATTATCATGTTTATATTACAACAATCTAATTGAATCAACTAGTTTTAAATGTCAAGAATACTTCATAATATATGTATATTTTCTACACATGATGTAATATGCAACGAGGTAATAATAAAAATAATTATTTGGATTGTTTATTTGTATTTATTTTAGCTTCAAAATTGGATGTTGACACTATTTGCAGCCGATCTCGTTGGGGCATATGTTTTGGATAGAATGTGTAAATTCTTTTTTGGTGAAGGAAGACTACGAATCAAGTGAATACACTGCAATAAATTATAAATTATGATGATGCTGATACAAAAACACAAATAGTATGTATACATATTTGGAGTATATTAATATATTATTATGCTCTTTATTATTATTATTATTATTTATATGTAAGACAAACCAAAAACCATGATACTTCACCTGATATACTTTTGTCTTGCTACTTTACTATTCTAAAGAAAAAGGAAGAGACAAACACAAGTTGCAATGATAATTTATTTACTATAATGTACTACTGATACTTTTTATTACAATGCAACCCTTATTACGACTCTCACTATATATATTAATGTGTAATATTTACTTTCGTGAGGTGATGAACATAAGTAACAAAAGTATAAGTCTTTGTATGGAATAATATATTGTGTTATAAGATATTATTATGCTATGAATGAAAATTGTAACTTTTATGACGGTAATGAAATATTACGTAATATAGTTACTTATACAGATCTGTATAGTGATGCAGAATGAACGGTGATTTAGATTGTTTGTAATAATAATTATTATTATTGTTGATAAAAATATTGTATAAAAAAAGAAGCACATGTTTAGTGACAAAAAAAACTATATTGTTACTGTTTGTATGATGTATATTGTACATGTAAAGCCTAGTTTACAAATTTATATACAGTCAAGACGAAGGCATTCTGCTTGTTGAATTTATTTTCGTGTTTGTTGTAAATTCTAATTATTATTGATAATAATGCGTTATTTATTGTTTATTATACCAATGAAAATGTTAAATTTTGCCAAAGTTGGAAACATATTGTGTTATACTATTATTTGTTGTACCATTTAATTTACCGATAAGAAAAAGCGTACTACGTCTATTTATTTACATTATAATTAGTTTACTACTACACTATCTTAATTTAAATTTATCACATCTACCAAATTTATGTCTGATCTGTACAAGATTTAAAAATATGCTCGAGAATAATATTGTTACTTTTGCTATTGCATAAAACGTGTAATTGATTGCTAAAAATGTAAGGTTGTTTGCATGCGTAGTATGATGCGATTGTGAATGGCTGGCCACTTTGATTGATTGAAAAAGAATTCAATGGTTTTATGTTTTATATTAATAATACTATACTATTCGTTGTAAAAAATTTATTTGAGTTTTTACGTATTTATTTGTTATTTATAATAACTGTATATTTATTTAAGTAATGTATTACTTAGTAAACCGGACGTTCGAATGTAGTATGTAGTATAGTAATATGATTAATAATATGTTCATTATTATTTATTTGTTTTTGTAAAGTATTATTGTTACATACAAAAAATATTCATTGTATTCTAAAAAGAAGAAGAATATGAAATTCTGTAAAAGTCTTGGTTAATAACCTACAGAAATTGTTTTCTTTTGCAAAATGATCCTGATATGTAATGTGATTTCATTGATTGTACACATTATGATTCTTTCTTTTTTTCAAAAAGATAAATAAATAAACTAAAATTTTGTTTAAATTTTTAAAATATTTTGGATTTTTTACAATGATTATTTCTCATGATGCATCTAAAACAATTTTTTTTTCGCTTAATAACTTTATTATATAATTTGTATTATAGTCGGAATTTCGCACACTTTTGAATGTAAAATGTGAAAATGCAAAACTTGCGAAAAATCATAGCATATTCATAAACAATAACTTACTACAATTCAAAATCAAAAATACATGTACTTATGGATGTATGTATACATACTATGACGTACACAGCCATAACAATTTATGTACAACATTAAAAAATCAGTAAAAGTTTTGATCAGGTGTAAAAGCATGTGGGCAACAAAATTATACACATACCTTGTTGAATTTTGAATATATATTATTATACATTATACTCTAAAATAACAAGATTAACCATCGGTTTTCAGTAATTTAAAACGATCATGAATAAAACTAATATCATCATCCAACCATTCACTATTTTCATTCTTATTTCCTGAAGACTTATCACTGTGATTGACCTTTAGCTGATCAACCCATTCAATAGATTTTTTGAGCGAAGTATTCAATTGTTTCTGAGTACCGTTGGGAACATTTTGAAAACAAAATAGTAGATTATTTAAATCTTGTCCGACTTGATACGAATAGACAGCAGGGAAGATTGTAGATACAAAAGTTATATACTGTTGTTTTAATGTAGGATTTCGGCAAACTAAATTCAACACTAAAACACCATTTTCAGGTTTAAGCCTTGCTTTCATTTGTTGAAGCATCTGATCGTCGAGAAAATCTGGCGGAGGACAACTAAGACCTTCGGATATTGACTTGCTATCCACATCAATTAGGATGACATTATACTGAGAATCTATATTATGCATAAACATTAAAAAATATTAAAAAAATAAGAATATAAAAAACATTCGAGCAATATATTAAATATCAACAAATTACAAAACATTTTAATTATTATCATTGTTTTTAGAAACAAGTAAAATATATAAGTCAGAAAGTAAAACTGTATTGTACCAGTGCTTTGAAGAAATTTTAAACCATCGTCTACTACAACTTGAAATCTTTTATCAAGGTTCTTGGGCAAACCAAAATAATCTTGAGCAACTTTTACAATGGCTTTATCAATTTCTACAGCAGTGAGGTTAACCTACAATATCAATTCAAAAGGGACAAGATGAAATATTATATAATCGGGTATTTGTAATAATTATCATGATATCATAATAAATCAAAATTGGAAAAGAACCAATAGTAGAAATTAATTTTTTACTGTACCTTTGGCATTAAAGAGACTATGTATGCGGCTAGGAGTCCACCCCCTAGTCCAATTAATAAGGCATCAATTGTTTCCTTAGGATTGATTTTAAATATCTTTTCGACGATTCCAAAAGCAATACACATAATTTTGTGGTGTTCACAGGATAACGTTTTTTTAAAAATCACATGTTCCTTTCCTTTTTTCTTAACTGCAAGCACAAACAAAGAAAATAACAATAATTCACTCACTTCATAACCATATAATAATTGATTCATTTTTCATCTGCAATCATATTATATACATATAGTAAAAACTTTGTTGGAAATTGGAAAACTCATCAACGAGTTTGTAGTTTGTAGTTTGTACTTTGTACCATGTGTGGAATTGCGATAGAAACGAATACCTCTCGAGTGTTACCTCTATACTCTATACATTATAAAACAAACCTACATATATTTTATATTATGCAAGGCACTATACTTAACAAGGTATGGTCAATAACAAACTTCTTTGGAACCAGAGATTCAGAACCAAAGTTTTTTT
>JAQGBH010000894.1:0-40503 GCA_034698265.1 Sminthurinus aureus | reverse complement strand
CATTACATAATAGTATGATAATCTCTCGTTTCTTCTGGCTCGCTCCCTCCTTAGGTACTCCTGTACCCGTGTTTATTAATTTTTAGCTGAGAGCTAAATAATAATGATAATGATGATAATAATAATAATGGTATGTCTAATAATGGTATTAGTCTGTCCGTATTTAAATTTCCCATCTCACACACACAGAACATAAATACTTAATGCATAAACAAGGACTGGAGACTGGCGAATGGAGAGTTTAAGTGGATTATGTGATTATTAAAAAGACCTCTCTCTCTTTCTCGTTCTCTGGTCCTTGTTCCGTGTTCCTGGTTCATCGTGAGACTGGAGACAAGATGACCATCTTTTCTCACACTCTCAGTTCTGGACTTGACTTGACTTGTCTTGTCTTCTCGTAACCTAAATCCTAAAATCTAACATGTATCCATCCAACATCTAACATGAGTATCCAGGACGTGTGTTTCTGTTTGTCCTCTATCCGAGATATAATCTTGTACTTTGTACAGTGCAAGTGTTTAGTGTTTGGCTTATGGTTTATGGTATAAAAAAAATCAAAATCAACTTGTTGCTCATCTCATGAGCCAGATGCATAATAAAATTCATGATGATATTGAATATAGTGTGTAGCATTGGGCATTTGGTATTTGGTATTGGTATGGCACGGCACACGAAGCGTATCGCTGAGTATATAAGTTGAGTGTGTGTGGTTGTTTTTACTTGAGAGTTGAGAGATGAGAGATGCGTCAAAGTCCAGTCCAAGTCGAAAACCCCAGCTCAAAAGTGGATATATATGGATTTTATTTATGCCTTGTTGGACTTGATTCTTGTTCCGTACTTGTTTTGCTTTGGCTCGTTTCTCCTTTGATTCTTGGTTCTTGGTCCGTCCATTCGGTCAAAAAAGTTGTAGATTGTGGATTATGCATTGTACAATTGACTAGGGAATGGAGACTGGAGACTGGAGAATAGGGAAAATAGCTGGCAGGCGAATTCATCTGCGATCTGTGTGAGACTAAAAGTTTCACATCTCAAATCTCAAATCTCAACTCTCCAATCTTGAATGTTGAATGTTGAATTTTGGATCTGTTGTAAGAGTTACGAGTTTTTCCGTGCTGGATCTATAATCCATAGTTTGGAGTTTGGATTTTGGATGTATGTACGCTGTGCAATGTGGAATGTAAGGAGGAACTAGGAAGAGGAGAATAAATGAAGAGAGGAAGAAGAGCTTAAAAGCTCTATCTTCATCTTTGTCCATGTCCATGTCGACTTTTACCCATTGCCTATACACTACACGCCGCACATGCTTTTAGTTTTGCTATTCCCCTTCTCACTCTCACATCTCACATCTCCTCCATTCTTGATTCTTGATTCTTCATGTTTCTTCTCTCCAAATAATCCATAATCCGTAAAGTACTCTCACGCACCTACAACCAAGAATCGAGAATAAAAAGTAAGAAATAGAGATAAACCGCAGCGCAAAGTTTCCCATTACACGATCCACATGGCCAGGCCACAAAGCACAAAGCACAAATAGTCATCGTCAGACATGAGGCAGACAAGAGACAAGCAAACAGAGAGAGAGAGTGTGTGTGTTTGAATGTGAGTGAGGAAAGTAATAGTTAATAGTACACAAGTAATGTTGGATGTTGGATGTTGGAGGAGTGAACAACATGTATACATTATACATGCTGTAGACTGTAGACTGTTTTATCAAAGGACACGAGGAAGAGGAATCTACAATGGACAACAGAACACAGACCAACAACCGTAATGCACAAGAATTATACATGCATTACACATTATACACATAATATTGGAAATACATAGAGAATACCGACCGACATTGTGTAATCATGCATAATCAAATATAAGAGTCAAGAGTAAAGAGTACCATCAACATTGTACATTGCATTTCATAGATACTAGATGTTGGATGTTGGATGCTGGATATACAATCTGTAATATGTATTCCTACTACAATTATAATGCACTTCCATGTCAGAGAACGGCATCATACATCCTACACTCTACGCTTTACACTCTACGCTGAACAGACCACATGCAACACACAAACCTGAACAAGATGCAAGATACAAGTTACATCTGACATCAAATGTATGGAGAATAGAGAATGGTGAAAAATCCGTAAATGAATCTAAAATCGTGCGGGGTTCCATATAAAAAATCCCTGTATCTGGAATCTGGAATCTGGAGGAGGAGCGCATTAAAAATTTCAACTGTTGGTATAGATTTTAGATCCGTATGCTTCTATATAAAATATATTCTGGTTGTGTATATGACCAGTTATATTTATAAATCTAAATCTAAGAAGAATAGTAGGAGGAGGAGATAAGGAGAGACACAACTGCTGTCACCATTGTACCCGTATTATGACAGTTTGGAATGTAAAGAGGATTCAAGACCACCGACGACATCCAGTCAAACCAAAACCAAACAAAGTCAAGTCAAGCCAAGTGGAGTCAAAATCCAGAAAATTCATACTCCACACTCCACAGAGTACCTAGAAAAAGTACAACACTAATGATAAAAGTACACACGAGGAAAAAACTTCGTCTCAAGTCTCAAGTCTCAATGTTTGTTTTCTTTCTATGAATCCGGTATGTACATTGTGGATTGTGGATATTATATTTAGGCAGGTAAAAGGGGTTTAAGATTTTTGATGCTGATGAGATGCACTCTCTCTCTCTCTATCTGGTTCTGTCCTTTGTATTCTCTTCTCTTGCCATTCTGTAGGTTGTAGGTATCTATATTATCTAGTATCTACATATTAGCAAGGCGTTGTACACTAAAGTCTAAAATCTATGGTAAAATCCAATATACAATGGAATAGAAAAACCCCTAAACCCTAAATGTTTTATGTTCTGTGCATAAATAAAACATGATAATGTGTGTAGTGTGTACATAATATAATGTGAAGAATGAAGAGATATGATCATGCCTCTTGCCTCTTGCTAGATGCTGGTGGATGTACATAAGAAAACTTGGTGTGGTATTATTCATTATTCCTCTCCGTAATAAAATTGACGACTAAGAGGACGCTCACTCTTTTTTACCTTCTCTTTTGTCAAAGCTAAAGACAAGTTCAATGCCAAAACCCAAAACTCAAAACTCAAACACTAGACACTAGACACATGCATATGGAATAGAGAATAGAGGAGTATAGAGTATACGTCTAAAGCCTATAGGAAATGTTGTACATATCTAAGACTTTTTATGGGAGCGGGCAATTTCTTTTGCCTTTTCTTCGTCATCCTCATCTTCATCTTCATTCTAGTTTCTAGTTTCTGGTATAGAAAATAGAAACGTAGAGCAAACTCATTAAAGGTACAAAGAATAGCCATAGATTTACAAACATACAAGGTACATGCACAAACATAGAGAGAAAGAGTGTCTCCTTTCTTGTGCTCTGTATTGTATATTGTGTAGTAGTAATCACGGTAATAATAATAATAGTAATGGGAATAATATGCTTTTAACGAGTGTCGCTCATTCACTGTGTGTGGAATATCTTTCTTGTTTTCTCTACCACTTGATTCGAGACTCGAGACTCGAGAATTGAGAATTAAGACCCGAGAACATGGAAAATAAAGCAACTGATCTTCATCATCATGTCTCAAGTCTAAAGCTACAAGCTCCGAGCATTATTATACGTTACACATTACGCACATCCAACACTCGACATTCTACATCCTACATTCTACACAGCACATTAAGTGACATTATTACACGTGAGTAATTGGGTTTGGAATTGGAACACTAGACATTAGACAACACCATGACAATTGACAATCTCAGTCACAACGACTCTACCCAACTCTACTAAATTTACTTCCATCAGCCTCAACATGACTATTTTCCTTTTGGCCATCTCCATCTTTTTCATTTTCTATCTTGTTCCTTGTTCAATGTTCAGTGTTGGTCCATCTTTGTCCTTTTGTCGTCCTTTTGTCGTCCTCTTTGTCGTCGTCGGAGGTCCAAGTGGAAAGAGAGACATATTCAACAGGTGTCCGTAATCCGTAGTCCGTAGTCCGCAGCATATCACTTGACTGATAATATAATAAGACACACACGTTCCGAGTTTGGAGTTTGGACAGAAAACGGAGAAAGTGATAAAAATATTAGTAGACTGTAAAAAAAGATGGGTGGTTTTCTTGCCTCATTCTCTATGCTCCAAAGTCTATCGTCTATTATCTATCTATTATAAATACATCACATACTACATGCTACAATCTACATTCGACACTCTACTTTTTACACTTTAAACTTGTCACACATTCATGTACATTCACCATTCACTATTCCCTGTATAAGGAATAAGGCTCTAGTTTTTTAATAGAGTTTGCAAAGAGAAGAAAAGCTGATCAAAATTACATACATTTTTATGTACTCTTCACCAGTCCCATCAACAATCAACCACCAAGGTAAACGTGAAGAACAACATGAATTTTATAAAAAAAAATGTAGGATCAATTGTAAATTGTCAAGTGACAATTTTTTACTTTGAATTCTGCATTCGGCATTCTGCCTACTTTTATCATTTATGGAAAACTTGTAAAGGTGCAAACATGAAAATAAATATATTTTGTAGTCACAAAACAAACCCCAGTAATGAGTGGAAAGGAAACGATAAAAAAGTAGGTAGAAGTAAATACTTGTTTTTTGTTGATCCCATCCACGATCCACGTACCATGTGTAATAAAGAGTAAACAGTAAAATATGTTTGATATGAAAATGCAACATGTAAGATGCAAGCCAGTTCTAATACGTACAATTTACCACCTACCACAAATAAAAAAGTGCAAGAAAACTGGTATGTAATAATATGTAATTGAATTAAATGACCATCTAAGAATATTAACTTGTTCACTGTTCACTATTCACAGACTGCAGATGAAAATTGAAATAGAAAAAGTAGCTAATAAGCTAATAGAACACCTACCTTTAAAGGGAGGCATACAACACTCAACATTCAGCATTCAACGTTCAACATTGTTCAGTATTGTGAATTGTCATGTCATTTCGCTACTTCGTCTCTCGTATTTATAACGAATAATCAAGAATGGAGAACGCAGAATGGAGAATGGAGAATCAAGTCAACTCGTTGAGGAGATGATAGGACCAATTAGAATCGTCATTACTAATCCTTAATCCATCCATTGACCATACGTCCATTGATGTTCAGATGACACCTGGTGATGCTAGTTGATAAGGAGTAAGGAATACGGACGCCTTGTGCCTTGTGCATTGTGCACAGTAAATTGGAAATGGTAAATTGTAACAGATAGAATGAAGAATGTATCTAGATTTTAGATTGCAGATCCATGTTGAGAAGAAAGTGTAATTTTTCTCTTTCAATCAAATGTCCACTTGTCAATAGACCAGAGTCAGAGTCAGAGCCAGAACCAGAGCAGAGTCATTGTTGATAGCTGTCGTCTTGAGTATCAAAAGTATCTATCGACAATCGACACTCTAGACTCTTGACGCTAGACTCTTGATTCTTGACTCTAGAGCATGATAATTTACAAGATAACATGAAATGAGGATTTTTCTCCTTTTGAACACTCGTGGACCGTCGCATCACGAGTCATGACAGAACGGAAATGGGCAATGGGGAAAAGGCAGAGAGATAAAAGGAATTGACTAGTGACTAGTGATAATCATTTGAGATTTGAGATCTAGTGGATAGAAATTCAATACCTATAATATGATAAATACATGTTTTAAATAAATATTATCTGTAAAATATGTAGAGTAAAATGTTTAAGGATTTCCATTCCTTTGAAATTGAGACTGCTATTTGGTATTTGGTATTTGGTATAGATGCAATTTTTATGACATGGTTTGATGTGGTGACGGTTCATCGCATAGTCGGTTCATCTCCAATCTCCAATCTACAAGTGCTTAAAAGGCATGTGAGACTTTTGATCCTCAACTCTCAACTCTTACGTCGACATTCTTGTCGATTACACACTTGTCGAATACGGACTGTACAATAATAATGCGTTTTATTGCCACCATCCACATTACATTAATACTTAATACTAATTCAAAATACAAATCCAAAATCCAAGCTGCTGACTGTACAATTTCTACACATTATTCATAATTCGTAATGATCATTCCTCCTGCTGGAAACTCGTCTTTCGACTGTCGACTCGATACTCAATACAAAATTCAATTCACTGTAATCAAATGATGTGAAAACAAAATGCATAAACATACAACAGGCACATCTGCCACTGCTCAGTCACAACAATACACAAAACACAATACACAAAATAATATTACAAATTAAATACATTGTACAAAACATACACAAAATCCATTTGCCTTTTCTTGTAACGTTGAGCATTGAGCGTTGAACATTGAACACGAAACATGAAACATGCAACATGTGATTTTTGTGATTCCGATTACTTTCCAACTGTGAACAGAGATCAGACTCGTTCTCCTTCTCCTTCTTGTGTTCTTTCTCCTCCAAACGCCAGGCTGTAATTTACTTTTTAATTTTCTTGGTGTAATAGTTAAATCGTGTCATTTCAGCTTTCAGCTTTCAGTTTTCAAATGAAAACACCCGATGCTTTTCCAATTCGCTCCTCGGTCTGCAAAAATCTTAAACCTCATCTACACTTTACAATCCATGTTTTTTACTTTTCTTCTCTCTTGTTCATGTTTCATGTGTTTGTATTTTATATTGTTGTTGCTGTTGCTGCTGCTGCTGTTACTGTCTGGATCTACAATTTTCATGTTTTATGTGTTTCGTGCTGTCAATTTGGTTTTGCGTTTCTGCTTTTGTGCTTTCTGCACGCCAGGAAAAAGTATGTGTAGTGTGTACTTAATAATTGAGCAAAATCACACAACGCACAGACCACAGTCATAACACACAACAAAGTAACAGCGAACAGCGAACAAAGTAACAGAGGCAATGATAATAAATACAACAACCGTCATAATGACAATAATAACTATTTTCATTACTGGCGAAAGAATAATAAAGATAATAATAATAATAACAATGCATAAATGACAATTGAATGTTGCAAGTTTGAAATACATCATAATAATAATAATAATAATAAGCGTGCAGCTCCCAACAACAGTAATGATAATAATTATTATCATTTTCTTTTGCATTTTACTGAAAAATTAAGACACCCACTTTGAACATCTAAATTCTTTTCGCATTCGTAAGTTGCAAGTCGAAAAGATGTAAACTGTAAACTGTGAACATAGAAAACTGAACATTGAACAGAATTTATGTTCAAATTAAATATTAAATCCACAATCCACACACGCACACACACACACACCTACATCAAACTTCCAACATAAAAAAACAGCTTTTACATTGGATAAAATTCAGTATAATTTTTGTATGAGCAGTTAAATTTCCAGTTTTCCTCGTTCGTTTCCAAGAAAAAGCATTTGCTGTCTTGTGTCTTGTGTCTTGTGTTTTGTTTGATGTTTGATGTAGGTAGATTCTAGATTCTACATTCAATGTGCAACGTTTGTGGATATTTCCCTCGTATAATATTTATGTCTCTGCTAAATGCTAAATGAAAAGGGACAGGAGCGTTTGACTCTTGACGCTTGACCAACAACAACCACAACAACTCCAACCTGATCGTAATCATCTTGATTATTAACAAGAAATGACGTAGGAGAATTTAAAGAGAAATTAATAGCATCTTCAAGAAGTTTTTTACCATTTATTCCAAATCCGTACGTGCACACAAACATCTATGCTAAATTGTAAATTGTAAAAGGCAATGGATTTTCCTTGTACTTTTTTCTTGTTTCTTGTTTTGTGCTATATGCTTGATGCTTGATGCTCGATGCTCGCTACATTCCTCAAGTATCTCAAGTATCGCTTGTATTTTAAATTTAAAGGCAGGATAATTTTATTTAGTACTTTATAAGTATAAAATACATGATGCAGCAGCCAACAACTAAACTGTATATAAAAACGGCATATAAAAATGATGCTTTAGTATGGAATATGGAATTATGGGATGTGCGAGCCAGGTCAGGCCAGTGAAATTTTTGGACTTTTGAATTTAAATAAGAGTTTGAATTTGAATATTTCCAACTCTGATCAACTTTTATCATGTAAAGAGCAAAGATGAGCATCTATTCAAAGTACATTCTCCATTGTACTGTAGAGTACAGCGTAAAGAGTATAGAGATATGAATGCATATTAAGTATCGTGTACTGTGGAAATATTATATGTATGAAGTATGAAGAATGAAGCAAGGCAAAGTCAAACGTCGTCGTCGTGTTGGTTGTTGGTTGAGTTGGTTTTGCTGGTCGAGTCAAAGGAAAAGAAACGGAGAGAGTACATATAGCTGATAGCTGATAGCTGATAGTGGATGAAGTGGACGGTTCAAGTAGAAGAAGAAGACGAAGCAGAAAAAATGCAAGAGAAAAGGCAGCTTCAAGGGTGGGTCATCTCAAAACTCAAGAATCAAAGCTCAAAACTCCAAACTCCAAAGTTAAAAGAAAACCAATGCCACAAAACTCGTTTTTACCATGTATATGCAAATCAAATGCATTGCACTTCTCTCATGTGCACAGTACACTGTACAATGTACACTGTACACGCTTCTCTCTTCATCATCCACTTGTTTTACTTCTTCCTCCTCTTACTTTGAGTCTGTGTCCGAGTTTGAGTTTGAATTTGAATTTGAATTTTGCTATATGACAGACATAAATATAATACATATGGTGGATGAGCATTGAGCATTGAGCATTGAACATTGGACATTGAGCATCCCTCAGATAACACACAGATAGGATTGACGATATGCAGATAGATACACGATACAACTAAAACGCACATTTTACATTCTACATTCTACATCCATTTCATTCTCCGTATCACCCTTTGAGAACTGAGTACAAGAAAACAAGACAACTTGAGCATCGAGCATCCAACATCCAATGCATCCATGCTCGCCACTTGAGGATTTTCAAGCTCAAGCTTTGTATTTTACATATTATGTTATGTGTACAACGTACAGGTTACAAATGTCCGTCTTATGGTACATAATATTCTATTTTCTATTTTATACGGTACAAAAATTTAGCGGTATAAATAATACAGTCATGTAATGTGTACAAATCAATCCAATCCAATCCAATCCAATCCAGCGTTGTGCTAAAGAAGAGGCTCGTTTTCAGATTTCAGACGGAGAATTGCATAGACAATAGACAAAACAGAATAGACACTTGATACTCGATATCAAGATTGAAATCAGAACCAACATCAAAATGAACAATATACAGGATCAGCAGGACGCAGGTATAGATTATAAAAGAGGTACCATGTACGCACGGTAGACAGTAGACAGTAGACGGTTGACGGTAGACGGTAGACGGTAGAAGATGCATGCACATGAATGTATAATATCACACGGTAAATGATAAGGAGTCATGGTGAATAGCAAAAAGTGAATAGCGAATAGGACTACATTTATTGCATAATATATTGTTCTACCACGAGTTGGTCGTTGGTAGTTGGCTGTAATCTGATAAGTCAAAACTCTATACTCTATACTCTGTCTTCCAAACTCTATACTCGAAAGGAATGGGAAGGAAAAGGAAGCGAGGAAGAGGAGGAGAGGTGTCCAGCTAGGTAAGAGGTAAGAATCCATTTTATTATGCACAAACCTTTCATTACTATTCCCAAGTTCACGGTCCGTGTGGCAAACTGACACTAGAACACCAACTAATTCAAACCTCATACAACAACCAACATTCATCATACGTAATATTATAGTTTGTATCATGTGTTGTGTACATTCATTATTATTATGTACATTGGAAATTGGACATTTTAAATGGTAAATTCCAAGTTGTAAATTCTGAATTGTGACTTGTGAATTTTGTATACAGATAATAATATAATAAAAATGATGAATAGCAAACCAACAAACTCACAAACTAACAAACTAACAAATATCAACTTGCTTTCAGCTTTGACTAACATTGTACAATTTTCTGCAGAAAGTCTCTTTTCCCGTCATGTTCTTTCCATTTCCCTTGTGACTTTGAAAAGTTCAAAAGACTTGAACTTCTCCTACATTCACCATCCATACACCATACATACACTAGCATATACATATATATTGAATGCTTTGCGTATAATTATATTAACAAGCGTATTTAATAGGAGATTAAAACCTTTACATTTTATATCAAATGTCGACATTGTCGAGACTCCACAGTTTGTACACTTGATTCCAGACAGATGTGCGTATACGCTGTGCGTATTGCGTATTGAACCTGTTGAACTCTGCTATACTCCTTGCTATTTGTACATTGTATTTGGTATACAAAATACAGCACAGACATGCCTCGTGGCCTCAGCATTTTAGATTTTGGACAGTCCACAGTTCAGTGTTCTCTTACTCCGTTCAGCTCAGCTCAACTCAACTCAACTCGAGCCTCGATCGAGTCAACTCTCAGCATGCTAGACATTGAACACGGAACTTTAGATTGGATTGGATTGCAATCCTCTCATCTGTACTAGCACAATAGCAAATCGGCTACATATTCCTATTTCCTACTCGGTCCTTCGTCTTTTGTACATTCGCCAATGTTGCATCAGCAGTCGAGACTCGAGAGTCAAGAATCAAAACGTCTTGCCAAAGTTGGTCATAATTTTATTTCACTCCTTTTCTCCTCTTCTCTTGCTTTTGTCTACACTTGTTTTCACATTTTTTGTGTACACCAGAAAAGACAAAAGGATTAAGTTTTGATGCATCCTAAATGGACGGTACGGATCAGAAATCAGGAATCAGAAATGAGAATACTATATGCAGAAAAAAGAGATAGAGGAGAGAGAAGAGAGAATATACGGATACGGATACAGATACAGGTATCGTGCGTATATGCTGTTTCATGCCTGGCTGAGCAATAAATAAATAAATAAATACGTACGTAATGCTAATGTTAATACTTAAGTCAAGTGTGTACAGTGTACATGGTTACACGTTGTAGCTTGTAGGTTGTAGACTGTAGACTGTAGCATAAAAATATAATCATGAGAACAGAACTTGGGACTTCGGACAACAACAGGAACAGAAAGAAACAGAGACGGAGACAGAGATGGAGATGGACAAACATGCGAAGAAAACAAAGGCTTGAGATCCTCACACACATTCACATTCATCAAATAGCACGAAAATCTCCAAGTCCCAACACACACATACAAACGCGTATTATATTATTACACACATATGCTTTAGACCTCTAAATTCTAAACTCTAAACTCTCAAGTCCAAACACCAACACAAGACAAGACAAAACAATAGAGTACAAATACAAAACAGGATAATATTCAATACACTGAACACTGAACATTGAACATGGAAGAAGAAAAGGCAAAAAGTAAAGTCAACATGTTGGAAAACTGGGAAAGTGACTTCTCATAATATATTTACTATTTGCTTACACCTACCCAGTCAACAGTCATCAACCAACAACCAGCATCTATTCATCTATGCATAATAATACAAAATACAAAATACACAACACACAATATATACAGCAGACAGTATAAAATATACAAAACAACCGCGTTATAAAATTGTATAAAATATTCTATAAAAACCATTAAAAACGGACGCACGGCACAATTCTCAATTCTCAATGCTTAAATATACGCTCAACGTACATACAAATAAAATATAAAGGTACTTTAAAAGGAAAAAGAGACAGGGAAAATCCGCTTTGTTGATTTATAGGGATGAGAGATGAGTTCAGCACTCAGCATTCAGTCCTCAAAACTCAAGCATCAAGAATCAAGAATCACGCAGAATATAGAATCAACTACCAACTACCAAGCACAAAGTACAGAGTATAGTACACACAACGCAAATACCCGCACTAAAAGCTAATTGCTGTTTTATCAATTATTGTTTGCTTGTGACTTGTGATTTGTGATGAGCGTCTTGAATAAATTACCACGATTCAACCCTGGTCTCAAGTTCGGTGCCATTGTTTTTCCCCCACCAACCCACGACCCACTGGTCCTCTTGCATTAAAACATTATTGTCCGACTACTGCCTTTGATGTGACATTGTGAAAGGCATAATAAAATACGCCATATCCAAGCGTTTTTCCCGTTCGTACTCTTATTCACATTAATGGAGATAATTATTTATAATTTGATTTGATGAATTTGATGGCACTAGCATAAAATATGAGAGAGGCAAAAGACATACAGTAGCCGGAATATTAAGATGATTACTTTTGTTGCACTGCTTCCTCCACAATCCACAATCCACATGACACCATAAAAATTATAAATGCTCAAGCAATTAGCCCATTTAGATAGAGATACAGCCAAATTCACCATGTACCATACAAATATCTCATTATTCATTATCCTGGAATACGGAACCCAGTTCAATAAATTCTCTCAATGTTTTCTCAGGTTACTTTCAATTAGCACCTACTTTGAGAATTTAGAGTAGCATTTGACAGTTGAGTGTTGAGATTTGAGATTTGAGATATTTGTATCAATTACCCGTGCTAATCCGTGCCGTTCTTGTCCCAAATTCCAAGTCCCAAATCATCCCCATTTTGAACAAGAGTTTTGAGTCACATTTCTGTTAATCATAGTTGTAAAACGTAGAGCAAAGTGTAGAGAAAATAGGAAACGACAGCTACTTTTATTATCAATTATCAAGTGTAAAACGTAAAAGATTCCATAGGTTGAGATAAAAGAGACGTTTGACGTTTGACGAAAGATGTTTGTGTACTACTTAACGTAGTTTACTTTGCATTTTTGTATGTCTTTATGATTTTCTTCCGCCTTCCGCTTTCCGTCCTTTTCCCATTTTTTCCCTTTTCCCTTGTTTCCAGAGATATGATATGAGATTTGAGTAGCTGTGAATTGTTGAGTGTTGAGTGTTGAGTTTTGAATGGAATGAAAATTTGAGTGATTGAAGGCAAGCTTCTTGTGCTTCTTTAAAAAGTGTCAATTTTCTATAATCTATACTCTATAAACAGCGTAGACGGTAGACTGTAGACAGTGGATGTCATACCGTAAATTCTATGTATAGTGTCTGTTAATGAACTAGGATGACAGAGACAGTCAATGAACTCGATACTCGGCTGTCGCACAAGCCACAATATACAATACTCAATACTCAATACACAATAGAATGAAGGATGAACCCACTTGAATGTGTACCAAGACAAGAAAGAAGCAAAGGCAAGAAACATCTTACTTTGTACCCACTTCTCATCTCAAATCTCAAGCAGATAAAGAAACGCCATAATACACCATATCTGACTCTGTACAAGAAGAAGAAGAAGAGCGGTGAAATGAAGAATGAAGCGAATGGAACGTCAACTCAACTCAATTCAACTCAACTCTTGAATGTTAAATTTTGAATAGGAAGAGAAGCTGACAAAAGTCTTCTTCTTCTTCTTCTTTGCTGGTCAAATGAAAAATCATACTGGGAATGAGAATGAGAGTTAAAACCAAAACCAAAGTCACATGAAAGGAAAATAAAAGAATGAAGAATGAAAAGTACACGCAGTATTTGTTTTTGTCAGCAGTCAGCAGTCAGCACTTGACTCTTCTTTTGTCTTCTCCTCTGTCTTTCTCCTTTTATGCATAATAAATGAAAAGTGAGAAGGGAGAATTTGAATGCAATAAAATGAGCTCGAGTTTTATTATTAGTCTGTAGTCTGTACTCTGTACATTTTACATATGCTTTTATATTGCACATTTTACACTGTACGTTTTCCTTTGCACAAATTACATACAAAGGAGAGAAGAAGCAAAAAATAGCTATTTAAAAAAATCTACATATTATGTAAATACAATGTACACCAATTCCAATTCCGATTCCAATTTTTCAAGCATGTCTCGTCGTAACTCTTAATTAGAATTTCATCGGAAACACAAAACACACTTGACATGCTCCTCGCATATGTAAAATGTAAAATGTCAAAATGTGCTAGATAAATTTCATACAGTGTCAAATGTTAAGTACAGAATAGAGAGAATCGAGTAGAAACATTTATAAAATAGAATAATTTATTATTTACTATTTATCACAGAAAAATATTATGAGACTGTCGACTGTGGACGGCTCAAATCTCTTCATCATTTGTACGTAATACAACAACAACATACAACAACATAATAATGATAATAATATGCTGTGAACAGCACACACATGTGCATTTGTTTGTATTGTGTCTCTGTTTCTGGTTCTGTTTCTGGCTTATTTGTGTTGGTGGTTGAGTGTGCTACAAGCTACAAGTGTAAAAAGTAGAAAGTTCCAGTCACACGTAATATGGGATATGGAATACCAAATGTACACTGTGATAAAATGGGAATAGGAATTGGAGTTGAAATTTTATTCCATATTTCACTGCACTAGACTCTCGACTCTCGACTCTAGATTCTAGATTCTAGATTCTAGTTTGTACTGCGTATTGTATTGTGGACTGTAGGAGAATATAGAATGTCCATGCGTGCATAAATACGAATGATCCCGAGGGAAACGAACTGCGTTCATTAGTGCATGATGAACAGAGCTCGAGCCTCGAGCCTCGAGCCTCCAACTTTGAGAATCGAGGGAGGATCTATCGCAGATGCAACAGGTGTATTTCTCATGTCTTCAATATGGACAATCCACAATGCACACGCAATATTACACTCACTCTTTCACTCTTTCAGTCACTCATCAGGCTCATCCACAAAATATTATACATGCTACGTCCTACATCATTAATAATATCACAAAACGTATTAATACCACGTGCAATTAAGTAGAGTAACTAACGCATATTTAATATTTAGATGAGCCGTTTTTAATTTCCTTTTCTCCCAGATATTCGCAATGTGAGATACGAGATACGAGACACGAGATGTAGAAAATAGTTACATAGACGACGAATCAATAAACTAATCAATGATTGAGGATCGATGATCGATGATCTACAACAAGCAAACAAATATCAGTCTCAACCTGTTTTAAAATCAGTGGAACAATAAACAAATTCTAAAAATATTCAAGATTCAACATTCAACATTCAAGACTGGAGATGCTAATCCAAGCTCAAAACTTTCCTACTGCCCCAATTTCCTAACAAAAACCAGAGTGGAAAATATTTCTGCACTTTTGACTTTACACTTTGCAAAAATCAACAACAACAATAAACAACCGAGAATAAAGGACAAAGGACAAAGGACAAATGACAGAGGCTGAATGAATGAATGAATGATCAGGCGCGAAATGTATACAAATTATTCTTTTCATCACCAAAACTCCGTGTCTGTCTCTTTTTCTTTACAATCCAAGTGCCAAGTGCCAATTTCCAATTTCGTATGTACAATGTAAAATGTAAATGTTGTTAATTCTCCACGTTCCGGTTTTCAAAATGTGACACATGCTGAAATAATACAAAGTAGCCTGATGCAAATGTGTCTATTAGGAATTATATAGTGAGCATAATATTTTGTATATTGCAATATATAAAATCATAACTCAAGACTCAAGACGTGAATTTTTCCAGGCAACAGGCAACAGACACGAGACACGAGACATGAGACAGTCATCAGTCAAAATTCAAGACGAAGATTCAAATGGAAATGGTGGTGAACAAAGAACAAAGCTTCCTACACCTTGTACTTTCTATTGTATTATTTATTATTAGGAAAAACCTTAGCATAAAACACGTAGATTCATATCTAATGTCAAAACTCAAAACACAGATGTAAATACGAAGGATGAACGATGAACGGCTACTGCTCCAATCCACTCCACTTCATTTCACTCCACTCCATCGGTGGCTGCCATTCTCTTTCTTTTCATGCTCCTATACAGTATACAGTTTCGTCTCATTCATAATTCATGGAGTGAGGATGATGATGATTTGTAAAATAAGACGTAACCAAGTTGACTCTCCACACACACAAACTGAGAGAGAGAGATCTGAACTCAACTCTGTAACTCGGTGGAGGGAGCAGTCAAGTAGCCAAATTGATTCCATTACTACACAAATACAAAATACAAAATACAAATGTAACTTTATGCCAGAGAAAGAAAGACAAAGAATGGAAGAGAATGAGACGTGAAAACGTGCTTTTTTCATTCTCTAGCTCAACGCAGTTCAACGTTCAACTTTCAACGGTGCGGTGGGATAATCAGACACACAAACATATGTATTTTGGTAGTCAGAATCAGAAGCAGAAGCAGACAGGCAGAGAGCAGAGAGCAGAGAGAAGGTGAATTTAACCTAAATGCTAAATGTAAATTGAGATTTCAGATTTGAGATTCAGTTTTGTGTTACTCCTGTCTGCTGTATTATTCCATTTCGTATTTGAGTATGTAGTGTGTGTATCTTGTATCTTGTATCTTGAATCTTGCATGTGGATTGTAGATTGTAGATTCAAGACTCTAGATTTTAGCTGTGATAGCGAAAAGTTGAGCGTTGAGCATTCATTTAGAGTTTGGAGTTTGGAGGAGATGGGAGATGGAACAATTGGTCGTGGAATTTTTCTCAATGAGTCACATGACATGACAAGAAAAAAGTAAACTCATTTCCCTTTCTGGATTATGCACGCTCTTGCCATTATTATCATTATCATTATTATTTTGTAACACTGTTTTCTTCTTCTTCTTCTTGTTGAATGTAATGTTTACAATTTACGATTGGCTGAACGTGCTGTAGATTTTTATTTTATTGCAAATATTCCATGATGCATTTGAGTTTTGAGTTTTGAGGTTTGACTTGTTTGTGTTTGAGTATAAATTATAAACCTTGTTTTATGTTTTATTTTTCAAGTATGGATTACATATCAAATTAAAAATTATGTGTGTCGTCCGTCCTCGGCCGTCAGTCGTCAGTGTTTTATTTCTTTATTATTTTTATTATTTATTCCCCGGCGAATTTCAAAGACGATTTAGGATTTAGGGTTGGACTTTGATGCAAAATACAAAACACCATTAAAGCTTAATATAAAAATAATACGTTTTGCAGTTTAAATGAATGCTCAATGTTCAATGCTCAATTTAACTGGTGAAAAAATCCATTCCATTTAATGAAAATTGAAAATTCTTTGATGGCGGAACGAGTCTGTACATTAATTTGTTTGTAATAATTTTAATTTAATGTGTAATGTGAATGTGATTTTCTCCTTAAGAATTTAAAACCCATAAAATTTGTAGCGACACACACAACACACAATACTCAATACTCAATACTCAATACGCAGTACACAACACACAAAACACAAATCAGACAAAATACTAAATCCTAACGGTTGGTGATAAATGCATCAATAAATGACTAAATGGACTGTGAACATAAATACAGTTTCATTTTTCACATTTATACGTAGTTAAAACTCATTATTTGTTGAATGTGAACTTGTTTTGCTCATTTCGTTCCCTTTATTGGTGCAGAGTGCAGAGTAGGATAGCGTACGAATAAGGAATATTATTTGTATTTTGTATGACATGCGACTTGTTGTGCTGTGTGTTGTTTGAGAATGTGTTTCACGTTCAGCATTTAGCATTTATTTACGATGGAATATGGAGAAAATACAAAGTACGGAGCAGAATATGCATAAATAAATAAAGAGCGGCGGTGATTTTGTGTGAAGTGTAGTTATGATGATTTGGGAGCATTGAGTGGCTTGAGCACATGATGTGCAACATGTAATGTGTAATGTGCAATGTGTAGGATAATATTTGGTTCCATACTCGGGATTTAATGGCTTACACAGTTGTTTTCATTCCATTTCATTTTCCAGGGTGTCTAAATATGGAACATGGAACATGGAACGTGTCGAAGAAACAGAGAAGAAGAACGAAAACGAGCAAGAGACACGAGCACGGAGCAGCAAACAGCAAACGTTGAGAATTTCCTTGTCTCAAATCATTAATCATTTCTCCTTCCCTTCCTCGTCCTCTTCTCTTCTCATTTTTGTCAAGTTGAAACTGTATGTAAAATGTAATACTTTGTTCAATGTTCACAGATTGAATATTTTCCCTAGAAATGCCACACACAATTCAAAACTTGAAACCCAAAATAAAAAGAAAAGAATTTCTCCGTTTCCAAGAAATGCGCAAGAAATATCCAAATGAAAAGAACCCTGAAACTGAAACACTACAAAGTATTTTGTGTGTAACAGAAGCCTCAGTTTTCAGCTTGAGTTTCAGATTCCAAATCAAAAATAACGTCAACTTGCTCTTGTCTTTTGTGTTTTGTCTTTTGACTTTTGACTAGGAGGAGGAAGAAGACGTAGTGTCCAGAGAGAACATGTGTAAAATGTAATGTGTACTGTACTCCGAGCGTCTGCCTGCATCTGTACAAATTCTCTGTATTCTGTGTATGTAAATGGAATTCGTTTATGACTACATGTCATGTCTTCTCTTTTCTGCGTAATGCTCAATGTAAAACATGTTGTCAAATGTTGGCTCTGGCTTTGGTATTGGTTGTCAGTTGTCGCTTGTCGGTTATACCGTTCTCTTGTCAGTTTTTTCTCTCCCAAAAATCCAAACTACAAATTCCAAGCTCGGAACGTACAAAAAAAATTAAAATGTAAAGACACGCTTTCCCCGAAAACCTCAGTCTCATCTCGACCATGTACAAATTACTTAAAAGTTACAAACAAACAAAATTCAAAGGCAACGGGATGAATAAATGAGTATTTTTTCCACACATTCTTGATTCTAGGGCTTTAAGCTTATTAAATATTTCTGTGTAAATAAAAACGATTGCTAATTTACTCTGGTTTTTTCTCCATCTTTTTTCTGTCTATCTGTTTTGATGTACACATTTCTGTCTATTTCTTATTTTGTTTCGAAATTGGAAGGAAAAGTAAAACCTGCTAGTTTTAAAATGAGATGAAACATAAAATACACAAGAATTGTGACAAATCACAGAATCCTTTAGTTACTATTTCGAGACTAGTCCATGAAATGGTCCCCACTAGTCCCGACTACTCCCCCCTAGTACCGTCTACTCCCGAATAGTCTCTGCACTGGTCCCCACTGGTCGCGACTGGTCTCTGCTCTGGTCTTTGCACTGACAAACCACCAGATGAAGACATAATTTGTACAAGTTAGATTAAAGATTAAAGATATGGAATTTCATTGGTTTTTAGTTCTTTTTTTTCCTCTCAAAAACTGACTGCGTCTATTGTCTATTGTGAACGTTGTGCATTGAGCATTGAGCATTACCTACAAAATTCATCAAGGACAGTTGACACTAGTTTTGTCCTGGTGGTTGGTTGTACACTGTCAACTGTCAATGATTTTATGATTCTATGAGCAGATAAATGTGGATATTATTGTTTTTTGTGATTATAAAGTCCAAGAATATCCAATACTGAAGACTGAAAAGTAAAAGAATAAAAGAATATGAGGAGATAACGATGATAGTAAATATTCCATTTCATTTCATTATATTCTGTCTTCTGTCTTGTGTCTTCTGTCTTGTTCCATTGGGTTGTAAGGCTTTTGTCTCCAGGCTCAGGTGACTAATTTTAATTCCAAACTGAGGGCGAGAAACACGACTGGGTTAAAAACAAGATGAACAAGGACAAGAACAAGTAGAAGAAGACTGAGATATTAAACAGAGTAAGTGGGGGAGAAAAAAACGGGAAAGGTAAATTTGACTTTGACTTTGACTTTGGCTTCCTAGGGTGAGCTTGAAACATAAATTTTATTTACTGTCCATTCAAAAAAAAAAAAGAAAAGGAAAGAATATAGGAAAAAAGTTATGGAGGAGACTCAAAACTCAAAAATCATACGGATGTACATGAAGCTTTTTCTTTTTTCCTATATATGGTGCTAGCTGATGGAATATAATATTATGTTCAGTGTGGAAGGTGGAAGCCGTACATTATTCTATTGAATAATACAAATGAAATTTAAGTACCTCACTAAAGGAGATTCTGTGTCTACTTTAGTATTATTATGGGATAGATGTATCCAATATATAAATATTATATTATATATACAAACTCCAGTCTCCAGTCTACAGTGAGCAGTGTAAAGTGTAAAGAGTAAAAAGAGGCCCTTGATAATATCTACGTCTATGTATGATGTCCATGTGAAATGGTAAATCTATAGGGAAGCTCACTTAGCATATTTTCAATTTCCAATATTATGTTTGGAATGTCTTTTTTCATTTGAAGCAACATTTATTTTTTTCAAGTCTCGAGTACCTTCAACCTGCACCCACCCACCTACAGACTCAACATAACCCAATACGACAACAATAGCACCACCATCACCATCACCAACATTAACATCAACAATCAACAGTACAGCAGAGGTACGAGTATAAGGAGAACAAAATAAATCTATTTTAAATTCTATTACCTCTCTCACTCTTTCTCTCTCTCTCTCTCTGTCTGTCGTTCTTCATTAATTTTTATTAATTTTAACACGTTCGTAGCTCGTAGTTCATAGTTCCTACATGTTTAATGTTAATCTAGCTAATAAATTTTACTCTTCCTTCCATTGTGTAAAGTGTACAGTATACAGTATTGTATTATCCACAATGTACAATGGTAAATAAATAAATACTGGTGCATATAAAGTGTTGAGTGTTGAATGTTGAATGGCGAATCACTGGGTTATTTACAAGAGTGCAAAAAATGGCACTAAAACAACTTGTGGGGTTCAAAATTCAAAATAGACGGTTACATTAAGAATGAAGAGGGAAGAGTACTTTGAATTTTGAATACTGAATGCTGATCTATGTGTCTGTAAAATATCTGCGAGATGGGAAATCCATTTGAAAATCATAACAAATAACAATGCACCATACCTGATACACGACATGCGATACAGAGCACTTTAGAGTTTAGAGACTGCCGAGAGACTACATTGAGCTGACTTGAGCTATTTACTATTTACTATTTATTACCATTTTATTGCAGGTGCAGTTTTAAGTTTACCTTTGGCTTTTGTTGTATTTGGACTTGGGTTTGGGTTTGGCTACATGATAAAGGGATGAGAAGAAGAAAATCCAATGTTCACGTCTGTATGTCTGTATGTCGTTGATTCATACCACACTTGATCTATCATCTACATGAACAGTGAACATAAACACAAACATGGGTCACGGAATCTTGTGTCTTGTGAGTTGTGAGTTGTGAGTTGTGAGAATAAAGGATAACGACGTGTTACCTGTATCATGTATGATGAATGATATATGTAGAGACGCACTTGAATTTGCCAAATTCGCCAATATATCTACAACATGCACTTTGCGTTTTGTGTTTTGTGTTTCGAGTTTGGAGTTTGGAGTTTGGCGAGAAGAAAAGGTGATAATTTTTCAATTAGGAGGAAAACGTGTATTTGGTATTTTGTATCTTGTCTGTGGTATTGGGCATTTGGTATTTGGTAGAACTCTCAGAAAAATAAATTATTGATGATTCAACTTGACGTGATGAGACATTATACAGTTTACATTGTAAATAAGTAGTTACCCTTTACTCTCCACTCCACACTTTACATGATACACAATGCACAATTTCATACCTGGTGACTCATACATCATCATCATACACAGTACACAGTTCATACTTAGGGAAGACAAAAAGAAAAAGAAAAAGGAATACAGTAAAAGAAATGTTGCGCTGTCCAAACACCAAACTACAAGCTTCCAACTTGAAAGTGAAATCATAAAAATCTCAAAAACTGTTCAAAAGGAACCTCACTCACTGCGTTCGTTGTAAATTGGAATATCATAAAAAAAATTTAAACAACCTTTTACCCCGTTTTTTTGCTCCTTTTTACTCTTTCCAAGTTTCTGGTTTTTCACATTCGCATTCTCCGTTATCCATTATTCTGTTATTCCAGCTCAAAGCTCAACTCCATTCATTTGTTTAGTTGTTCATTCATTCACGTTCTCGTTCCTTCCCTTGTTCATTTGTTCACATGTTCACATGTTGGAGTTTACAATTTACAACCAACAAGGCGCGTTTTGCGGTTTGCAAGGTAAATAAATGAAGGAAGCTTCCAGCAATTATTATTCCTCTAGAAACTAGGTTATGTTTTATGTACTGTTGACTGTTAACACTGTACAAGTATAAAATAGACAGTTGTAGTTTGTAATGACTCTTTGTGTTTTGTATGGTACAATGCACATATGTATTTTCCTGATTGGTTTCTAGTTTGTAGTTTGTAGTTTGTAGGATGGATATCCAGGCTAAAATAAGTACAAAAAGCATGTGTAAATAGTAAATAGGAACGTTGATCATATTGGAGTTTCAGTGCTATACACATGAGAGTTTGTACATAAACTCCCAATTCCTCGTGCTTACTAAATACTAAATACTGCCTCAATCAACAATCAACAATCAACATGAAGGAAACGGACAGAAAAAATTGGCCACTGTGGCTAGTGATTACTCCACAAGTGGTGTGAACATTGAACATTGAACATTGAACATTTTATCATTTTATAGTGTAGAGTAGCTAAATTAAATGAAGTCGTTGCACTCTACATTTTATAAAATCTGTATTTAGTTGAAGTTGAATACCAGAAAATATCAAAGAACAAGCTCAATATTCTAGATTCTACATTTTACCCATTTCCAATTTTAGACAAATCTCAATTCTCAATCCTTATGAAAATAGATAAGCACACTGAAACTGATGACTGATAACCCAGTCAAGTCAAGACATTTGATTTAATTTCTGTCTTAACTTTGAAACTTTGTTTTAACTTCCATTCCTTCGTCACTCTTCTATATATTTACTAAGAGTTGTCTTCATTTTCTAACTCTGAGTATTGAGTGTGCATGACTGTTTACAGAATTTATGTAGTTGAGCTCAAATCTTAAATCTAAAACGCAAACTAAAAGTCTCCGTGCGCACATTAGCATTAAGAAGAAAAAGTGACATTGTTAATTCTTATCAATTTTAAATAAAGTATAAAGCGTATAAATAATAAATAATACTGTAGTGGAAGCAATATTATTGTTTCGTGCCGAGTAGTCATTATTCATTATTCGTATCCAGGAACAAGTAATTAGTCATTAGTAATGAAAATTTCCCAGTTTGAGAATATTTCTAATTCGTAATAAATAGCATGATAATATTATTTATCTGGGAAAAACTACATCATGTAAAGTTTAAACAGAAATAGAAAGTAGCAATGAACCAGTGAAAAATTCTTCCGAGAAATCAATATTATTTATTATGAGCTGTAAATACTAAATACTAAATACCAAAAACGTTCTCTATCTCTATACTGTAATACATACATACTGTACACTGTCTACTGTACACTGTCTACTGTCTACATTATAGCTTGTACTCTGTAGTTTAGAGTTTAGAGCATATGGACAAATTACATGATATTGAAAACAAGAAAATGAGACTCATGTAATAATAATACATACATTTGGAATATGGAGATTAAACATATAACAGATTTTACACAGTCCCTCATGCACTATTTAAATATTAAACATGTACATACGAACATATTTATGTAGTATGTAGTTTTCAGCATGTAAATATAGACTTGTCACGAGTGAAGTTTTCTGCATAATTACAACGACAGTAGTAAAATGGCAGTAAAGAGTAGAGATGCCGGAAATCAGGCCAATTTGTCGCAGTACCAGTGATTAGAGCAGCTCTTGGATTTAATCTTTGTCAATTTTACTGGTTATAATTATTTGTTGTCTGTTATTGTTTGTCGACAAACAGTCAATTCAGTCCATAGAAATTCAATGACGATGGCAGATTGGGAGTAGCTACTAGTGAATACATTGTACACACGATAGAATTTTCAGACGTCAATAACACACATTTATTTATTACCGAGGATATGCTTAAAATGTACGTCTAAAGTTCATGGGTTTCCAATGTTCAATTTTCAATGCTCCATGATCATTGATGAATGATGAATGATGAAAGTGTAGTTTAACTGTAAAGCTAAAAGCTAAGGACTTTGAAGAAGAGTTAAAAGTTGGAAGCGCAACTCACAACATGTAGAATAGAGAATATAGAATATAGGAATAATATCATGTGCTGGTTATGGTTAATTATTTAATTTGTTCTATTTACTGTTTATTTTGTCTCTTATCTGCTCTCGTTATGCAATCTGCAATCATTTACGTAAGCAGTTTCTCGTTTCTCGTTTCTAGCTGGTAGTTTAGTTTGCAGCTTGTCGTACTTGTGCGTCTATTTTGTGTATAATATAATATTATAATAAATAGCTTGTGGACTAACTCCTTTATCCTTTATCCCATGCTTGGCCTTGCTCATACATTTTTCTTTCTATTCCACATCTCAGAACTGAGCAGCCTCTATTATCTATTGAATTATTATTACGTCAAATGTTCAAATGTCTTAAGCCAAAGCCAACTTTAGTCAAGTCTCAAAAGTACTACGTAATAAATAATAAATATAGCTTCTAGTTTCTAGAGTAGACAATGACAATGTTCCTAATGTTGACTATTGCTCCTTCATCATGACAATGATGCTCAATGCTCAATTCTCATAATTCGTAATAAAGTTCAGTCCGAGTTGTTGTGAAAGTTTCACTGTGTGCTTTGTAATCTCTCCACATTCTACATTGTACATTCTAGTTTGTAGTTTCTAGTTGCTAGATTCTAGCACATGAGCAACATGATTACGAATTACGACATTTTTACACTGCCAATAGCCAATAACCAATGACAACAGACAATATTTGTAAATCTACCTATGCATATTCTGGGCTCTGTTTTCTGTGTATAAACTAAATGGGTTTTCTCGCTCCTCGTTGCACTTCCTTCCACATTCCTCTTCCCGTTCCCGTTTAACGTCTAACGTTGAACCAAACGAAATGTGACATGTGACACACATTACATTATCATGTGTCAAAGTAAATACTCAACACTAACTGCAAATACACAGCGTTTAAAGTCAATTTTTGTCTCTTGTACTTTGTCCTTTGTCAAATATTATGATTGCATCAAGCATCAAGCATCAAGTCAACCAGTCACCAGTCACAACTCACAACTTTTCCCTTTCATTTCAAACAATTTCATTTAAATGAGGAACAAACAGCATAAAATATCAAATAAAACACTTGCATATTGTAAATAATTTCAAGAGAGAGTGTTGAGCGTGTTTCTCTTAGGATTATAAAATTTTAACACCATTAACCAACAGCCAACAGTTGTTGTTCATTCTGCATCAGGTTTTGTTTACATTTTCTCCATATTTATCAATTTCCTTTGGACTGTCCCCTTGTGTTTAAATTGGGCATTGGGCATTGGGCATGCTTTAAGTAGTTTTCTCCTCTACCAGACATCCGACTCTGATTTTTGTTGTCACAATTCGATCTGCAATCCAATCGTATTTATTCTTCATGTACAAAAATGACACTGATTTTTAATGAAAACAGAATGTATCAAATAGCAATAGACAATTGACAATCCAAAATCAATTATAATTGAATTTTGCCAAACAAGAAAAGGGAAATGACTGTACAGAAATCAAAAATCAGTCTTAATTATTAATCATGCCGAGTTTTTGGAGGAAAAGCTGTGTAAGGAAAACCAACTGATGCCACTGTCGTCAGCACTGATGATTTGAGATTTGAGTAACCAGAAACCAGAATGTATCAATCTTCAAAGTTCATTTAGTATTTTTATCTGTCATCTGTCTTACTCTGCTTTATGCTGAATACTGAATATTGAATTATTGTATGTGAAATATGTGCAATGTCCGATTTACAAAGTAAAAGGTGGGGAAAATGAGACAATGTGATTGAAGAAGAAAAATTGCTACATTTTCTACCTCATAAATCCTGCTCGTTGTTCGTTGCTCGTGCTCATAATAAATAAACAACATGAAACATTGTAATTAAATTTTGTCAATTGTCAGCATCTGTCAGCTATGATTAAAAACAGCATGTGGATACAAAATGATAATAATATTACTATTATCAACAATGCAACGTACATTATAGAAACATGCGGTGATGACTGACTTTGATGGAATGACCAGAGCCATATCAGAAATCAGAATGGGACAATGCTTAATGATTCATTAGCCTCGCTCAAATTCACTTTGGTGTGAATTGTAAATGGCAAATTGTAAATATTAAATATCTCCATCTCCTTGCTTTTGTTTTTGTTTACATTTTCCTCGTGACTACTAAGTTTTAAGCCATTTTTCACTGTTTATAACAAATAACAAGCTTCAACATAACCCAACACCCAACACCATAAAATACTATAAAATTATGTAAAATTCAATACTTAGTAATTAATAATACTTAATATCCTCACTTCATTTACAAGTTACACGTCTCATCATCCACCAAACCAAACCAAACGCCACACACAGAGACACAATAGACATTTGACACTAAGTAATTTATACGATATCATGAGAAAACAAGTGAATGTAATATTTTACTCTTTACAATAAAACTTGAACATTTCACATTTAAACAACTTCAACTTTTTCCAACTTTTTTCTTCCATTTTCTTGTAAGTTGTAAATTTTCAATGCTCAATGCCCAATGACCAATGACCAATTGTATATGAAAAATGTTATTTATCTACCATGATCCATGATATTTTTTGTAAGAATTACATAAATGAACAGAAAAATAGGTAATAAATATTAAAAGATAAGTTTGTGTGTGGTCAAGTTTTATTCCCATAAATATAGATATAGAGATAATACATGTAATTTTTTATATTTGATATTGCCCATTCATAGTTCACTCTCTCACCAGTCCAGTCACCAGTCAAAAACTGAATGAAATTCTGTAAGCAGGAACAAATTTAAAACTCTAGCTTCAAAAAATCTGAGAGCTGTAAACCTGGTAAAAGTTAAATTCAAAATTCAAGCTGTGTTGATGAAGGTAAACGGGAAATGAGTATTAAAAATTGAATGGTGAATCTCTCACCATCTGTAATCTGTACATTGTACATAATGTATAGCTGCATTCGTGCACAAACCACTTGTGCAGATAAATATTATTTTATTATGTGAACAGAACAAGAAAATTTCAACTCATCATTCCTATAAAAAAACAGAATATAATAGCTATAAATGCATGTGGAATTTTTTATGCCTGTATCTTGTGTCTTGTGTCTGGTACAACTTGCATAATACGCATAATTTTTCATTCTGATTTTTTATTTTGCTTCATCACCATTCAACTGAGAACTGAGAACTGAGAATCGAGTGTCGAGAATTGGGGAGAAAATTGAGAGATGGAAAATCCTAATACGGGTTTCTACCGACACAAAACAAAATATAAAATACAAAACGCATGATGAAGAAATGAAACGTTCTATTGTCTTTAATGCTCCTTTGATTTTATCTCTTGATCTTTTATCTGTAGATCGTAAATTGTAAATAGCAGAGAAATAGATACACACACTTTCTTATTTTTCTACATATAGATTCAAGATTCAAGATTCTGGATTCTGGATTCTAGATACTAGATTCCAGATGTAGAAAATCATATTATTATTCCACTAAATATGTTCATAGTTGATATTTAGAAGCATGAATGCGTAGATACTAGATACATAGGAATTATGGATTTGTGCATATGTCTGCGTGTCTGAGAGCTGAAAGCTGAGAGGATCTTGATATTCTATTCTTAAATGTTTAACTAGGCACTAGGCACTAGACTCTAGACTCTAGACTATTTTAACTTGTTCACACATGGGCCTAATACAAAAGGACGTTAGTTATTTCCCTTTTCTCTTGTTCATCTCCGTCCTCCGTCTTTTTCTTCCTTGTTCTTCTTCATCATTTAATCCGAGCATTCATGACGGGTTACGTTTTACGTTGGTGTGTTTGATGTTTGGTGTTGGCGTAGTCAGTTCATGTACAATGCACAATCCCCGTTGTACATTCTACATGTAAATATCCAAGTTCATGTGTTTGTGTTTTGTTTTGTGTTTTGTGTGTGTGTGTAACGAAACAAACATTTTTTTCACCAGAGGGGGAATCTATAGATAGAATGATTGAACGTAGAATATGCGTATGCATATCCATCCCTTTTTCTTTCTTTCTTTCTTTCTCGGCTCTCTTATTTTCTTCCTTTTTAAGATACTGCGTATTGTGTATTGCGTATGCTACGTCTACCGTCTACAATCTACCGTCTGTATCATGTACTATTAATATTCAACTGTGTATAGATATTTTTCTTTCTTTCTTTCATTCCCTTCACCCTTGCCTTTTGCCTATTGCTTTTTGCTTTCAATGTCAGTCATACTTGGAAGTTGTAGCTTGGAATCATACCCTTTTTATATGTGCGTAATAATAAATGTACATATGCGTAATGTGTACATTACAGACGTAGGTGTAGAATGTAGAATGAAGATATATTTATAGTTTATATATACATGTGTGTAATTTGAACATCTCCGATCCGTTCCTTCTCCACGATATTATATAGTATATATATATATGGACCCTGTGCACATGTACGTTCAAGATTCAAGATAGAGGCAGTGGAGGAGGAGGAGAGAGAGAGAGTACAAAGTAAAAAGGAGAAGATGAGATGAGATGGATGAAGGAGATGCAAAGAACAGGATAGATATTATATTATATTGTATTGTAGTATGTATTATTATGTAAAACGTAAAAAGGTCCCAAGTCCCAAGTCTCAAGATAAATATGTACTTATATGGACAATGAGCAAAATTACATTATATGTATCTAGATATAAGAAGAAAGTCCACATGTGAGAAAAAGAGAGTGTAGAGATATTTATTTTAAGGGTTTTGATTTTCCATGACGTAGAATTTAGAATGTAGAATTTAGAATGTATGATGGAGGATGATGAAACCCGGAGGTAACTTCACATCAGCGCTCAGCGTAGCGTAGACGCCTCTTAGCTTCCCATTTCCACTCCACCATTCCTGTTGTTAACCTACTAATTCCCTAATGTGTGGAGAGTCGACAGTAGACACAAATAGATGGATATATTTCTCCATCTGTATATTTACTCTCTATCGCACCCCGACCCAAGTAACAACCAGCAACGAGATCCCCATCAAAAATCATGGGATTTTTTTTGACCGTTTTTCAAACAGTACTTGAAAAATCGTACATTATACGATTTTTAAACTTTTATTCCTAATTCCTACTACATTGCACAAATATGTAACGATGATGGATGCAGAAAACCTGGAAAAAATAATGCTTCTTCAATACCAATATCAATATCAATATCAATATTCAAAGTAAAATAGGAGTAACAAAAATGTGGATTGGAAATGCAATGAAATGAAATGAAATGTGTAAAATTTTCCACGAGTTATGCAAAGAACCGTTATATGATACGCTACAATAAAACACAAAACACATGCATATAAAATAGATGAGTGTGAATCTGATGCATTTCACATTTCAAATTTCACCATTTGTCTAAATTTAAACAGTAAAATATGTAAAACATGTAAAAAACACATTTTCAACATGGCATCCTGTACGTATTTAAATTTTTTTGTTCATCTGTATACTCAAAACTCAATTCTCAATACAGATAATATTTACAGAGAGTACAGAGTACAGAGTGCAGAGTACAGAAAAGAAGGTTCAGGTAGATGGTGAATGGTGAATGGATTTTAGAACGTTCATGACGATGATAATTGTAAAGCAAATGTTGACCTAGTCCAACCCCAGTGTTTGTCAATGTCACATGACGATGACGATGACGCTGAAAATCTGAAAATGAAGAGGACCAAGATTATACTGGAATAGAAAAATGTGTAAACGTTTAAACGTTCCATTGTCTCCTTTGTCTTTTGTGATTTGTGACTTGTGTTTGCATTATTCATGGACGTGATACAGAACATATTACATATCTGTAGACTGTAGACTGTAGACTGTAGAGCATGCAGCAATCTCTGTTGGTTTATTACTAATACGTATAAATTATTTCAACATTTCTCTGATTTATTATACATGATACATAATATTATATATTATATATGTAATGATGCCACTTGAGTATTGAATGGAGTGGCTGGACTCAAAACTCAATACTCAAAATTAAATGATACTGGAAATTAAATTATGATTATGATTAGATATTACAGTGCTTATACGCACACTGCGTTGTAATTTTAACTGTGGTTGTGACTTGTTCCTGCATTTTTGTACGTAGAATTTCGTACACATCACATTTTTACCAGCAATTCACTTTTATCAATTATCAATGACGCTGTACTCTCTACTCTCTACTCTCTAGACTCTAGACATGAATTTTCTCCGTACTCAAAGTTGGAGTCATTTGGAATCAAAATCACAACTTGTAACGCATGTACTGTAGTATGCACAATGCACATACAATTTGACAATTTACAATGTATTCACCTTTAGCTACTTTTTATCAAGTTCATTCATTCCGCTTTCCGCTCTCGCAATCTATTTATGTAGATACAAAATACAATGGGGGAAAAAATCATAACTCCTAATGCATGTAAAATGTGAATCAGGAATTGAGAATTGAGAATGAGAATTATCACAGAATGTAGAATGTAGAATGCTACTGGAAATGATCATGAACGTTTTTTGGTGGCTTATTCGTTCATTCGCCTTATCTCAAACATACATTATAAATTATCCATGTGGATTCTCAATTGTCAGTAAATATAGTAAATAGTTTCACAAAGTATGGGAATTAAATGTGTGTATTTTAGATAGCAGTTAGACGACGCATTATTTGGAATTAAGAATGAGTCTTTTCTTATCTTTAATTGTTGACATTATTTCCCCCACTACAGATTACTGACTAAACTTACAACTGAATACAATCGAATCAAATAAAAATGACACTTTGGACTCTAATCCATACTCTAGACTCAATACTCAATGTGCCTAGTGTCTACCTTTAGTCTCTATTCTCCATGTTTCTGTCTCGAATACTTCAGAATGCAGAATTCAGACTCCACACTTAAGTATGGGCATCTTATGCGTCATTCCTCATCTCGACGAACTGAAATCTATGTAGAATCTAGACTCTAGAATCTAGTTTAATTTCGTATGCAGTATGCAGTATGCATGAAATAAATGTGAAAAATACTCGATGCTCAACTCTAGTGCACACATTGTATGTATCCAAATAATAACTAATAATTGTAAGAAATAAGAGAAGAACATGAGTATTTTAGTGATGCTGTGCTGTGCAACAAGTGTTCTTGGAAGAAATCTCTACAACGACGACTCAACATTTACTGCCATTTCAAGATTCAAGACAAAATATATGTAACATGTGTGAATGTATACCCAATATACATTATGTTTTCCATGGAACGGAGAACGGAGTATCTTTAATTACATCATGTTCCTCTGCGCTGTGCTCATTCAATTTATATATGTAGCTTATTTTGAGTGTTATTGCTCTGCCTGGTCTAAGCTCTTAACTCTAGACTCTAGACACTTATTGTATTGTGTATTATATACAGAGAATAGAGATGCGAGATTCTCACTTGAACAATGCATGACATGATTTCAAAAAAGGAAGGAAGGATATTATAAAAAATATACAATGCTTTAAGGCGGTATGTTGTTGTTCTTTTTTCGGTGGTTTTTTTCTCCTGAAAAATGTCGAATGCCGAACTATGTAAAGAAAATCATTAAAGTCATTAAGATTAATTAAGTCGTTGTAACAGTCATGGTGGGCCAGATAAAAACAGATGATCTACATTTTTCAATTTGGAAAAGGGGTAAAGCGAAGTGTGTATAGTGTGTACACTGTACACTGTACACTGTATGCCGACTAATAAGAATTGTGAGGATTTTTAATACAAAAACTCAGATTACGTCCATGGATTGGATTAGAGATGGAATTGTTGAGAATTGAGAATACAGCGTAGAGTATGAAACATGGAATACCTGAAAACTAGGCATGAAATAATTTTGCTCATTGCATCATACATTATACATTATCCAATATCATTAACGTTTTCATGGGGGGAACAAGAAACCATATTTAAAATTACAGACCATTTAAAAATATGAAATCGGAGCGGTTTTTTCTTTTTGCGTCCGTAATCCATAGTCCATACGCTGAAAAATATTAAAAACGTTGACAATTTGAACTTTGAATTGACAAGAGACAAAACGTACAAGGCGCAAAACAAACGGTAACTGTAAAAATGCGTCGTAAACGCTTTAAACACTAAATACTAAACATAGTACGGTACAACACCATAAACTGAACAGCCAACAGACAGTACAGCCTGACTGACAGACAGGACATTAAACATAAAAATATTAAAGTGAGAAATATGACCATGTTTTCAGCTCACTATAATCAGCATCTACCATCACATCAAATGAGCATAGAGCATAATATGTACACAATAAAAAACTGCCAAGAATCTATAACTATAATTGGGATTGAGTACATTGTGTTCCAATTTTTAAACTGGACTAAATTCTAAATGCCGACCACGGAAGGTCAGCTAAAATGCACCACTCATGCATCATCAACGCCACCACTACACATTACATATCAAAACAACAACAACAACAAAATCAGCATCAACATCAATTTGTAATGTACATACAGTACATATAATGTCGTCTAGAATCTAGAATCTAGAAGCTCGAAGCTAGAAAATTGTCCTATGAACAATACGAACTATACGAACTATACAAACACAGACATTTGCCATGTACACAAATGCTAAAGTTTAAAGTAAGTTGTATAAATGTGAGAAGGAAATTATCCTTGTCATCATAACCGTAACAGTAAAAACTAAAAACAAATGGCTAAATATATCATAATTCATATGGAACGTGGGATATGCACGGGGCAAGTGTAAGTAGTGTAAGTGTAAATAGTAAATAAATATAGAAAAGAGTTGGAATTATAAAACCTGAATAATAATATACTAGTGCACAAGTATAAACAAAAACAAAGAGAGGAGTGAATGAGTGAAAGAATGAGTAACTATGTAGTAACTCTCATAACTAGTGTAAATATGTAAAAGAGACGGAGAAGGAAAAGGTTAAAAGTTGGCCAGCTTAATCCTTAATTTAACAAAGTAGGTAATGAGTCTCATGCTTTTGGTTATTCATAAGCTGGCTATTCCAAGCTGATTCATTCCTTGCTCATGAGTGGCTTGATGCTGGATGTTGGATGCTGCTGGAAATAATTTTGTACGAGTCTCTCCTTCTCTTTCTGTTTCTTTGTCTTGGTTCTTGATTCTTGGTGTTTAAATAGAAGTACTGGACTCATTCCTTTACATTTTACAGAGTCATAATCATAATCAGAATCCTACATGCACACAATATACAATACACAATGTATAATGTATAATATCATATGCTTACTCACCTATTAGCTGTTTTAGCCAACAGGTACTTGTTTTTGTTTTTGTTTTTGTTGTGAATAGTCCAGAGTGCATAGTTTTCCTTGAGAGCGTGTACAATGTACTATGTACAATGTACACTGTACCTTGTACATATTTTTGATATTATGAACACAAGAGGTTGATCATTAAAAAAATGATGCAGAGAGTGCAGGATGCATCTCACTATTACACATAACACCACATGCTCTTCATTATTATATTATAATATTATCTACTCTTTCATTCTTTCCTTTTTCCTTTTTTTGAATTGAACTGGTAATATGCATGCACATTCATTTCTAATGAGTAAGTGAAAAAAAGTGGAAGAGAGAAAGAGAATGGGAAATGAAAAGGACGAGCGCCGGCATCTCAGGTATTTAATATTCTTGATAATTACGTGCTGTGCAAGAATTTCAACTGATAGTGCATCACTACCACATAATATTATACATTATAAAAACTAATACTAAGCTAATTATGTAAAGACTAAATCATCCTCAATCCTCAACCTTCATACAACATACAACAAGCATATGCATATTGCATACATAATTTATAATGTATATCACCAATACTTGCATAATACGTTACGTGTTACATGCTCATAGACAACATTATCAGAGGACTCAGATCTGAGATCTACATACACTCATCGGATTTGTGTAGAGTGTAGAATTATTAAAGGGTACCTATAACATAATGTAAAATGTAGAATGCGAATGACTGAAGAACTAAGTTACTAAGTTAGTTATTAAGTTGTACTGTAGATTGTGGATTGGAGACTGGAGATATTTGTACAATGTACATATTTCTATATTATGTAGAAAATTCCCTTCTTCACGTTATACATTATACATTGGCATTGTACATAATATACATAATATTATAAAAGTGAGAAAAAGATACACCGGCTTCCACTATTATAATTTCTCCGCTGTATGTTTTTCTACAACGGGATTTATATATCAGACGAATCTATCTAAATCTAAATAACTATAAAAAAAGATGTTTTATTGAACTAATCTGCAAGCAAATACTTTTTATCATGAAAATTATGGAATACTTATGTACTTTGTACGTTTGTATTTTAATCAGTTTTTTTTTTCATGAATTTTGATGCGGATTTTTTCTGACCTTTGAACATTCGAATAAGATTAGTGAGAGATGAGAGACAGTGCAAAATACAAAAGCACAGGCCAGGTTCTTGCGAAGCGTATATATGTTAATTCCAAATCTTTGGCTTTACGCTTCCAGAAGAAGAAAAAATGAGAGGAGTTATAATGTTGGTATTCAGTATTCAGTATTAAGCACAGGTAAGAAGAAATAAGTAATGCAAGTAACTGGTAAGTAAGTGAGTGAGTGAGTAAGAAGAAGTAAGAGATTGAGGATGCGAATGACCTGTATATCCTGATTCCAGTGTCTGTATCAGCTTTGACTCAGAGTCAGATGAGATAATACCTGCACATACCAACATACTTTCAACATACAATACCATTCAACATGATATAAAATCTCGATGATATTGTACATTTTATATTGTATATAATATTCTCTGCTCTACAGATATGCATGTTAAATAATACGTAATGTTCCATTTCATAGGAATATCATGTTGTTCTTCTTGAATATTTTTGTTACATCGCCCTTTCACTCTTCCCTATCTACTATCTACTACTTTTACATACATCTATACATCTACACACCTATACATACATTAAAAAATATGTATACTTTTTATAAATCCATTTACCATGTATAAAATGTAAAATACACGGCATGATTGATTCCATATATAAATAAAATGTACATGGACCTTTTATATTATTTTATAATGTATACATATGTAAACATGTGATGACGATGGTCAAAATTTTAAAATTTCAAGTATAAGCAACAACAATGAGAAAGATAGAAAGACAGCAAGAAAGAAGGAAAGAAAGAAAGAACATTTTTATACTTTATACTTTATAATATAACTCTTATCATAACTACAAACTACAAACTACAGTGTAGCTACAGAGAGAGTACAGAGAGCCGGTATTCTTCCTTATAGAAAAAGTTTTGGTTTGGTTTTTGAACAGAGGAAACGTTGTTGTGAGTGACTGCATGTGTATTGTATATTGTATTGTATTGGATATTGTAGGTATATTATTGTAGATTGTAGGAATAGACTGCCTCGAGGTTCAAAGAGCTCTTTTTCACAAGAAATTCTTCTCATCGTTGAGTTGTCTTGTAATAAGTATATAAAGTATAAAGTATGATATTATATATATTATATGTATTTGTACCTCTGTCTTTAAGTCTAATATCCTTAATGCTTAATACTACTTTGCTATATACTTCTTTTCTCATAATATTATACTATATATAACCTATACAATAATACAAAATTAAAATCTTAGGTGATGGCACTAGATGCTACATACAATATCAAATATATAATGTATTATAATATTATGGAGCTATAGACATGTGTAAATGTATCCAAAATCTAAACTCTATAACTAACGCTAAGGTTTAAGATTGTACTAAATACTAAATATATTGTGAACCAGTATGCATGCACCAGTGTATGTATACATGCATGTATGTGTGTATGTATGACAACTCTACTGTTGCTTTGCTACAAAACTATAGTTAAAGCTTTGGTTTAACTACGAAAGAGAATCCTCCTCATTTTTAACTAGGGATGGAGAATTTTTAAAGACGATTATGTACCATTCTCCTCTGACACTGGAAGCAGGAGCTGAGGACACTTGACAACAATGCAGGGGGGACGGAGGAAAGTTTCATGTTATATTTCAGATATATACATGTATGTAAATCCTCCTTAACTTGCTCTGCCCCTCTCCTCTTTTATTATGTGTGCTTTAGGTTCCATGTACATAATATATGATGTATATAAAATGTACATGATTTTTTTCCCTATAAAGGAGGTTCTTGTATTATTATTTCGTTATTTTTTTGTATATATACTCAACTTATATAAGTAAGTATAGTTGTGCTGTTACCACTCTCCTCCACCAATTTTGTCCATACATGTACCATGTTATATATACATGCATCTATCCTTTTCTAATGTCTAATGTCTACTGTTGATGATGGAAACTTGCACATACACGTACACAGTACACTGTGTAGATAGATTTGCCTGCTGCTTTACTTTGCATTGTCAGTCTACGATGAGAGAGAAGAGTGTGTAGAGAATAGTGTGTGTGTGTAGTAAATAAGTAAGGATTTGTATTTAGGTAGTTTGGAACGCTAAAGCTGAAAAAGTATTGAGAATTGAGAATTGAGGATTTTACAAAAGCTAAACTGAATTGAACTGAACTGAAAAAGAGCTCGACTCAATAAACTTGATTGTACTAGTAATAATAATTAAGCATATTTATATATGGTGTTTTAGTGAAAAATCGGAATCGGAATCGTCGGGATTGTTGTTTTTTTTTAGTTTTAATTTAATTATATTATTCTTGTTTTAGTGTGTTCGTCTACTTGATAGTTGATAGTTCACACACAAAGTTGTTTCCGGAAAACATTTCAGTCAATTAAAAAAATAAAAACACTGCCATCATGTATAATCTATTAGCAGGTTTGAAGGACTACTTCAAACGTCAAGAGATAATTATTGACAATCCGATTTTTAGGATACATTGTACTTTCACCACCGTCCTTCTCATTAGTTTTTCCATGATTATCACATGGAGTCAATTTATCGGACAACCAATTAAATGTATTATTGAGGGGGTTCCTACACATGTGGTCAATACTTATTGTTGGATTATGACTACTTTTACAATGCCAGGTAAAATTCTTTTTCCTCTCCTCTGAAAAAATTAAATCATTAAAATAAACAATAAACACATGTTAGAATAAAATATATTTCGTCATCTTACATTTTTGTAACATGCATAGCATGAAATATTATAGAATGTAAAACATATACATGCTTTGTACATAATACATATATTATACACAGTACATTAGAAACTATTGACAATTCCAAGTGCGTAAATTCATGTCTCACCTCTCGCGAACCGGAGTCACCGAATCTAAATTCGCACATCCGAATTACGCAGTTTTATAAATAGTTCGTCCCGAGAAAGTCAAAGCAAAAAAAAAAAATTGCAGCTGACACAACGAAACGAAAAGTGCGTATTATTTTCTTCCGGATTCTTCCTTTTTTACTTCGCAGTGGTCCTAAAATAACATCAAATATCAAATCAACAGTTTTATTTTCAATCCATCTAAAATATACAACAGAAATTACATCCATGGATGAAAAATCAGTAATTTAATTCTAATTAAGTAAAAATAATAGTTGCAGTTGTCACTGAAAAAGCTAGGACATCTTACAAAAAAAAAAAAACAAAAAACGTGTGGATTTTCAAAAATTCCAAATCCCACGTGATCGGGAAATCGGAAATGTGTGATTTACGACTGTTAAAATTAAATCTATAAATTTTTTTCAAAACAAGTTAACTGAGGTAGTATTATTTATTTTATTACCATTTCATAAATGTATTAAAGTACCCTACAGTTGAATCGATTAGTGTATCAACATTTTTAATAACAGTTACTAAAATAATCCGTGATTAAAACATCTTGAACTAAACAAACCGTCTGTTGAAAAGCTCAAAACTCAAAACTACACAAAGTAAACTGAAATTATAATGTGGAAGGATACATCAGATAATATTTCTATCAAAAAAGCATGTTATTTTTGACAAGATGCTTGAAAAAGTTGATAGAAAATTGACAGAGTAATACAAATGAAGCATGTTTTTGAAAAGCGGGTATCAAAAGAGTATTTTAAGTGTTTTTAAAATCGGAAATGCGTAAAGTTGCGTTATATATGTGACATGTGCTTCAAATAATAATAATAATAATGATATAGAGATAAAATAAAAAGCACTTGAGAATTGAATGGATCATTGACACTATTAGCCATTGTTTTTGTAGATATAGTATTTTTTGACAATGTTATACTAATGCACGCTATCAATGCTATCTTTTTTGATTATAGCATATTTACAGGGTCATACAACATAATCTTTTGATTTCTTTTTCTAGATGCATTTTATAGACCACCATCCAGTGTGGCTCATCCTGGTGTTGCCAACAATTATGGAGATACTAAGGCTCAAAAACATTATACATACTATCAGTGGGTATGTTTTGTATTGTTTTTCCAAGCCTTCATGTGTTACTTCCCAAAATGGCTTTGGGAAAACTGGGAAAATGGACTTATGAAGACCATAGTCTGTGGACTCAATATTGGCCTTCGCAGTGAAGAAGAAAAGAATCAAAAGAAATCGATTCTCATTGACTATTTGATAAAACATTTGAATGTAAGTTACTTAAAAAAAAAGTACTATAAACTACAATCATATCATATTATGTTAGATAGACCATCTACTATAATATTATTTATGGATATTATTATGATGATATAAAGTATTATATATATTATTATACTCCTACTACAAGAAACTAGAAACTATAAAATGTTATGCATTATATTAGGATTTAGGATGAATATAAGTACACATACATATGTCAACAGCTGACCTTCCTTGACAGTTATTTCCTACAATAATATTTTGCAAGCTGGACGTATAATGTGTATACTCTGTATAGTAACAAGTAATAATAATGTTGAAGCTGATGCATCATCATTTAAATATGTTCAAATACAAAAAGTACAAGTTAATTAATGTTTGCTACTTGACCATTTGGAAGGAACTGATGTCAAGTGACGTATTTTTGTCTAGATACTTACGTATCAGCTATTTCTACTAAACCAAAAATGCAAAACAACAAATATTTGTCTACTGTTATAAATACTATTTTAATATCACCTATTTTTCTCCCTCTCTCTTTTTTTTATCAATCGTTGCATTATCTATTAATCATTATAAAAATAATGCAGCTTAGGTATATAGTATGTAGTGTATGGTCTACCACACTACTAAAAACTAAAGTAATAGGGAGTATCAGAACAAAAATAGGTTTTTTGATATCTAATAGTAAATAGTAAATACTCATAATAATATTATGACGATACACTATATTTTATATTGAAATCTGATTTCTACTGTCTACTGTACAAGTACATAATACACAACATGCAATTTATTATTTAATGGGTTATTGTTGGTAGTAATATGTAATATGTATACGTAATATCAAAATTTTGATGTATTTCTTATGTCTTACAGCAACACAACATGTACGCCTTCCGATATTGGTTTTGCGAAGCGCTCTGTTTCGTGAATATCATCCTTCAAATGTTTGTCATGGACTGGTTTTTCAAAGGAGACTTTATGACTTATGGTCTCAACGTTTTATTTGTGGACGATACAGATCAAGAGGAACGGTATGATCACATGGTTTACGTTTTTCCTCGAGTCACGAAGTGCACTTTTAGAAAGTAAGTAAAATAAAACATTTCAAATATTATTGTCATTTGTCATTGCATTTTTTCTTTTTCTAAATGAATGTAATATAGTCCTAAATAGTATGTATCATAATATTAGAAACCTGTAATAATTATGCATTTCTTTCTTTTTCTTCTTCTACAATAGATTTGGTCCTTCAGCGACGATCGAGCAACATGATGCAATCTGTATTCTCCCTCTGAACATTGTCAATGAGAAAACATACATTTTCTTGTGGTTCTGGTTTATCATCCTTGCTATATTGACTGGCATTGTCATTGTCTTCCGTACTGTTGTCATTTTAATTCCAAAATTGCGACCAAGACTGATGCACGCAAGAAATCGCATGGTTTCAGAAGACGCTATCGAATCGGTAACCAGAAATGTATCTGTTGGAGACTGGTGGGTACTCTACATGCTTGGTAGAAATATTGATCCACAAATTTACAAAGATGTAATTGTTGAATTCGCCAAGAAGAATGCAACTGCGGAATCAAACAATCCAAAATTACAGTCGTAATTTGTTTAAGTAAAATAAATTTTTTTAAAAAAGAAAAATGAAAATAGAAAGAAAACGTACATAATAATATATATTCACATACACGTAACAACAAATAGATATGTACATATATATACATTATTATTATATTATACCTATGTTCAAGATGCATTAATTATTTATGTACTATTATAGTAATAATTAATAA